>VMDO01008103.1:75401-86539 GCA_007922755.1 Pedetes capensis | reverse complement strand
AAATCCTTACGACTGGGTCAGCACACAACTTCACAGTAAATGGAGAAAAGTTTATGTTGTCCAAGATTTTCCTTTGCTTGGCTCTATAATCAACACCGTGGAAGCAGCAGTCAAGAAATCCAAAGACGCATTGCTCTAGGAAAAGCTGTGGCAAAAGATCTCTTTAGAGTATTGAAAAGCAAAGATGTCACATTGAAGACGAAGGCGCGTCTGACTCATGCCATGGTATTTTCAGTCGCATCATATGGTTGTGAAACTGGACATTGAACAAGAGAGACAGAAAAAGAATTGATGCTTTTGAATTGTGGTGCTGCATCTATTGAATATACCATGGACTGCCAAAAGAACCAACAAATCTGTCCTAGAAGAAGTACAACCAGAGTGCTCCTTGGAAGCAAAAATGGCCAGACTGCATCTTACATATTTTGGACATGTAGTCAGGAGAGAACAATCCCTGGAGAAGGACATCATGTTTGGAAGAGTGGCAGGTCAATGCAAAAGAGGAAACCCCTCCACCAGATGGGTTGTCACAGTGTGCAACAATGGGCTTAAACATAAATAAGATCATTTGCCTGGCACAGAATCGGCAAGTGTTTCGATCTGCTGTACATAGGGTCGCTATGAGTGGGACTTACTGGACAGCACCTAACAACAACAACAACAAAGGTAAGAGGGGTCTTCTATTGAAAGTCAAATAAGGTGGGGCTTTTGAGTTGCTAAAGCAGGCCATTTGTATTATCCTGAGGCCTGGGAGTTCCTGGAAGTTACTGCCCTATCTACAGCCCTTTGTTCTGGCCCAGAGCATTCTGATCTACTGATCTTGTAAAGGAATTTGTGGAGTGGTGCCTGCAGGACAGAATCCTAAGGCAAGGGGGTCATTCAGGACAACTCGGGGTTCTTGGTCTGCCTGGGCATCTCATTCCCCTCTTCTCTAGTAACTAATCTGCGCCCAATCATAGGCCTCCAGAATAAGGAGGGTCCCTAGTGAGGGGGTCCAATGGTTGATATTGGGACCTGAGAACCACTAATTGCACTGTGTTAATCCTATCTTTAACAAAAGACATTAACTATTAATTTTACAAGGAGCAATGGTTAATAATAGTAATAAAATTAGAAGAGGGTCTACTAGGGCAGAAATCAGGGTCGTTAACAAGGGGGACCAATAAAACATTTCTGCATACCATCCAGTATCTCTAGTTTGTCTTTCCTGTATTCGTTTTTCTGAGCTGGGCCATAGAGTTTTTCTTAAAAGTTAAAAATCCCTTAATCTTTTATTCCTGATACCATTGACATAACTTACAGGGCATTGTACCTGGTATAATGAAAAAGACAAAGCTACAACAGATAAAAGACCTTAGGAATGTACATCTAATTGACATTACCTTGCATTAATCAATAGCTGCATTTTTGCAAACTGTGGCTATGACAGTCCTGAACAAGAAGGGTTTCCTGTTTAAGTTGCAATTACTTTTCTGACTGTGGATCATCATTTCTTCTGTGGCAGATTTTTACAGTTTCTCTAGTATATTTGGGAGGACTGTCTCAAAGTAACCTGCAGCTTTCCTGACAACCCCTCATTCTCTCTCCTGCTATGACCTATCGTCATTTGTTTTATTTGTAAATTTTTTTACTATCATATCCATCATTTTCATCATCAGATTTATAAACATCACCATTTGTTGTTGTTGTTAGGTGTCGTTGAGTCGGTATCCGACTCATAGCAACCCTCTGTACAACAGGGAAAACACGATTGTCAGTGCTTCTCTGCTGTTCATAGGGTTTTCAATGGCAGATTGATTTTTGGGAGGGGGCTGCCAGGTCCTTCTCTCAAGCCTACAGCTTCTGGTGTTCCCCGGTGGTCTCCCATCCAGGTACTAACCAGGCCAGACCCTGCTTAGCTTTCGAGATCTGATGGGATCAGATGCCACAGGGCTACAGCTGCAGGCAAAACATCACTATGGCTTTCTCTATTATTATCACCATATTTATCATCATCATACCTTTTTTCCCATTGTCATTTAACATATTAGTCCATGTTTGGCCAGATTCCTATTTAACATCTCAACATTGAATGCTTTTAACTTGGTTATAAGCAAATACATTTTTTTCCCCACATTGGCTTATCAGCTATACCACTTTGCTTATCCCTCAGTTCTCACTTCCACATAGGCCTTCTTCCAAACTTGTTTTTTACTTTGTCAAATACCTACACAATCTTCCTCAAATTTCCCTAAGTTCCTGGATTCCTGTGTCCTTCGGTTCGCATGGATTCCTCTGACAGTCAGAAAACAAAAAACAGGTAGTTTTAACATAGTGCAATTATTCAGAAAGATTCCTTATTAAGCTTTTGCAAATTCATTTGCACATCTTTAAGTTTAACATTATTATTACATAATTAAAATAACTAGAAGGAAATAAGGAAAAATTATCCCAGAGTTCATGTTTCCAAGCATTCTAGAAAGGTCCTGGTAACACAGTTTTATAGCTTGCAAGAGGTAACATCATCATGCTGTGCCAACAAGTTTGCAGGGTCCCTCATGTGGGATGTGCAGGTGCATCTCCCACGCATAAGAGCAAAAGGTAGGAGGTCAGGACACTTAGCGCCAGTCTCCAAGGTTAATTTAGTCAAAGTTTCCTTTAAAGTTCTATTTATCCTTTCTATCTCTCCTGAAGTCTGTGGTCTATACATGCAATGGAGTTTTTAAATTATATCTAAAGCTTTACTAATTAATTTAGAAATGCTGGCTGTGAAGGCCTGGCTATTGTCGGACCCCAGAAACAATGGGAGACCAAATTCAGGGATTATTTCCTATATTAATTTTTTTACATAGAATTTGCACTGTCCCAGACTTAGTTGGAAATGCCTCAGTCCATCCAGAATAGGGTCAATAAACCCTAGTAAATATTTATAACCATAACAGCTTCTTTTAATCTTTATAAAGTCTAGTTCCTAATGTTCTCCCAGTTGGTTACCCTGGTACCTTACTCCTTTTGCTCAGACGTTCGTCTGGTGGCATTTATCTGGGCACATGAAGCACATCTGGAGGTCCCAATTCGAGTGGTGACAAGCTGACTTAGTTGGGTAATCCCCAGGTGAGAGGCTTGGTGGATCTGAGTAGTCAAGGTGTGTCCCAAAGCCTTAGGAAGCACATAGTGCCCATCAGGGTGTCTCCATCATCCTCTACAGTCTTGTGTCCAATTTTTATTTTGGTAAGTTCCATCCTCTTCCTTTGAGTAGTTAGTTTTTTTGGGGAGAAACGGGACTGGGATTAAAGGCATCATTCCCTCAGTCCCCCTGGTTTTAATGCAGCTTCTTTAGCTGCCCAGTCCACTGTTCAGTCTCCCTTTGCCTCTAGCTTGTCTCCTTTTTGATGTCCCTTGCAGTGAATAACTGCCACTCGTTTAGGTAGCCAAACAGCCTCTAGAAGTCCCAGAATTTCTTCCTTATTTTTGACAGTCTTTCCTTCTGAGGTTAATAGACCTCTTTGTTTATAAATTTCCCCATGCACGTGAAGAGTAGCATAAGCATATCTACTATCCATATAGATGTTTTCAGTCTTTCCCGTAGTCAGGGGCAGGGCCTGAGTGAGAGCTATAAGCTCTGCACATTGAACAGAAGTCTCATGTCCCAATGCCTGGGCCCATATTACCTGCAGATCTTGATTTACCACAGCTGCACCAACATAGCAAACTCCATCCAGGATGAAACTGCTCCCATCCATGAAGAGAGTTTCTTCTGCATCTGGCAGAGGCACATCCTTTAGATCAGGCCGATGTCCCTACTGGGCTGAAATAATCTCCAAGCAATCATGAAGCTGCTGGGTAGGGTTATCATCTGGGAGCAACATGGCTGGGTTTAGGACCCTGGCTTTTTGAAACTGGAACTGAGGCTGATCTAATAACAGGGCCTGGTATTGGGTTAACCTGGCATTCGAGAGCCACTTCCCAGGAGTCCATCGCAATAGCCCATCACTTGCATGTAGGGTTTCAGTGGTTGAATCTTAGCCAAAGGTCAGCTTATCAGTCTCTTTCATCAGGATGGCCACGGCTGCTGCCATCCATAAACATGTTGGCCACCTGGCTGCTACTGGATTCGATCGTTTAGACAAGTAAGCAATCAGTCTCTTCCATGGGCCAAACTGTTCAATCTAAACTCCTTTTGCTATGCTATGCTTATCAGCCACGAAAAGCTGAAAGGGCTTAGTAACATCAGGAAGGGCAAGTGCAGGGGCTGTGGTCAGAGGCTGTTTTAAGTCATCAAATGCCTTTTGCTCCACCTCTGTTCAGACTAATGGCTCGTGTGTCCCTGCAATGGCTGCATACATAGGTTTAGCCATCTCAGCCAATCCTAAAATTCAAAGGCGACAGTATCCCACAGAACCTAGAAATTCTCTCATTCGCTTCTCTGAGGTAGGGGTGGGAATTTTAGGATTGCCTCTATCCATTCTGCTGAGAGAGAGAGAGACCGTTTATCTTCTGGGGAGTCCTGGCTATTGTAGACCTTGAGGGCAATGTTCATAAGTTCCTCCCTATTCTTTCCTTCAAATCCTTTCAATCTCTGGATCTTTCTTCTAATGTCTGGGGCTGACTGGGCTATAAAGGCCAAAATCATGTCCCTCCAATTCTTATTTGCATACAGATATATAGGCTACAAGACTGGTATGCTTCTAGGAGGCATTCTAGGAACACAGCAGGAGACTGAGAAGCCCTGCTGAATCATGCTTACCTTGGACAAATTCATAGGCTTCCTAGCAGTCCCTTGTAACCTGGCTAGGAGATGCTGACGATAGGTGTTCAGACTCAGCCTACCTGTAGCAGCATTCGGCTCCCAGGTGGGGCAGGTAGTAGGCAAAACGTGGGTGAGTTGGGCCTGTCGGTCCAGCAATGTGTCACCATTGAGCCCAAGTACCAACTTTTGGGTCTTGTTCAGGATTTATTCACATTCTTCATACTTGAAAAGAGTCTGCAAGAGTTGCTAACAATCATCCCAAGTAGCCTGGTGGGTAAGAAAACAGACTTCAAAAGGAATGTAAGAGCTTGGGATTTTTCTGAAAAAGTTGAGAGTCACTGAAAGCTGATATTTTATGAAAAATTCTCCCCACCTCAAAGCTAATCAAGATTATGGACATATATGACTTGTCAGGATCAATAGTCTTCTTTGGGCTCAGTATTTATTCCTAGATGTAAGGTGGGTTTAATGTACAAACATCATGACATTTTAGACCCAATAGAAAATGGGTAACTACCAGCTACTTAAAAATATTTGGAACACAGCCAAACTTACAAGTGGAAAGAAATTGGGGCTCATAGACTACTTTCAGTTAATTTGACTATCCTTAAAACTCAATTCCCTCTAAAATGCTGTATAAACCAAAAACAGATGTAATAAAACTAAGCATATAGATGTTCCATGTTGCAGAGCTTTCTGATTGTCCCAGCCAAGCTCAGACAGGTGCAATATTACCAGCGTCATTTTCTGTGCATAGTAAAATTGATATAAAGAGCATTTCAATAGAAGAGATACAGTCTGCACTGAAGAGTTTATAACACTTGTCATAATGGATCTGTCAGAAGAAAAAATGTTTACAGTTCATTGCAGAATATAAAATGTTTGCTAAATCAGCAGTAAAAGTCACAGCTCAGATAAATTTGTAGCAAGGGTACCAACACAACATGGCATAACATAAATACACCCAGCGGGAGAGTAGGAGGGGGAAGAAAAGCAGCAGCAACTTAGTTCTGAGCAAGATTTGATTCATGTCATAAATACATATAAGGGGTATTAGGAAGATTAGTGTATTAGAATGTTAACACAAATCAAGATGCCCTGTGCCAAACGGGATTGCTTGCAGAACAATAAACTGTGCCAACACCAGGTAAGTTGCTGCAGTTTCATATGAGCTTATTTCAAACTGGAAGTTTCTATTTGTGGGGTAGCAATGTAATTATAGTTAGTGGTGTTAGTTCATCCAATTGGTGTTCAAAACAGGTGGACCATTGCCTGAGTATTGAGCTTTTCCTAGACTATTCAGCTTTTCCTAGATAAACAGAAACTTTTGGTTCTGAGTTTTGAAACTGAAAAGAACAAGGAGGAGGAGGAAGAGGAGGAGGAGGGGAAGTGGTGAGGGAGAAGTTAAAAAGGAAGAAAGGCTGGATCTAAAGAAAATGTTCATGATATTTTAGGAAGTGAGACTTTGATGGTTGCAAGATGTTAGAAAATATAGCTAAAGGACCACAGGTAATAAGGAGTAGACTTTGTCTGCCATATGTTCCCATGTCCCTCTCTCTCTTGCATCCTATAACTGAGGAGGATCAGGAGTGATCAACTAACCCGACTTGGATAAGTCTGTCTCATTTTGCCAGAATTTGGAATTCCTTGTGAATGAGGTAGTCCCTATCACATTAACTCTGAAGTGTGGATATTTTACTGGGATGCTGCATCGTCCCCAGTCAACCACTGGCCCTAGAGTGAGGGGATGTCCTCTCTCTGCCCTCAACTGTTGCCTCCAAATCAACCTTCCTCCTACCTTCATAAAAATTTCCATATTTCAGCTTGGTTGTCCTTACTTATTTACTCTTAAGTCACTCCTTCATCCTTTAAAGGTCTTAGCCTTTGGTTCACTGGTTTACTCTTCAACATTACCACTATCAAAATTTTTGGCAATATTAATTAATGCCCATCTAGTTATTTTCATTTTCTTAGACTTTTAATTCTTTCCCTTTTCTGATCTAATAAACATGTCCTCCACTCTCCCTTAACCACTCACAGACCTTAGTTTTACCAGGACTAGTTATTATATGTAAATATAGTTCATCTATATTCTAATTTCAGGTATCCTATACTTAGCTCATCACCTATTATCTTTTTTATTTTCTGTAGGTTTGAGCGCAGGGCTTCATGCATGCTTTTGCAGGCGCTTTACCATTGAGTTGTATCCTAGCCCACTTTTTACATTTTTTTTAGACAGAGTCCTGCTAAGTTACATAGGCTGACTCTGGACTCAAACTGGGATCCTCCTCACTCTGCCTCCAGAGTCACTAGGATTACAGGCATGCGCCACCATGCCCAGTATCACTTTTTACTTTTCCAAGTCACTCCTTGCAGCACATGTCCCAACAAATATTCCCTCATGCCAGGACCATCAGAATTCTGACTCCATCTTCTTTCCTTTCTGTTCTTGTTTTGTTTCTTGTTGTCATTGCTGTTCTGAGACAAGTTCTCCTTACCTAGACCAGGCTGACCTTGGAAACCACTACCCTCCACCCTGAGCCTCCCAACTACTGGGATTACAGGGTGTATTACCACGCTTGGCTTGACCCTGGCTCCTTTTCAGTGTTCTTTATTCCCCCTACCTTCTGTGTCCCCACTGATCATTTTTGGATTCCATCAACTTTCATTGTAATAACTCTATCACATATGCCTTCAATTATCTGCCTACTTCCCATTTTATATGTTCATGTGACTCAATCCTAACTTGATCATGTGTGTCTCCCACACCTTTACTCAAAGTCACAGTTGAATGCAGCCAAGGAAAATGCTATACAACCACCCTCCCTTGTCTTGCTTTAAAAATATTGAGCACTATCCTCAGGGGGATTCTTATTTCTATGTTTCTCTGTCCATTTACTTTCCCACATGGTAGATTCAAATATTTTCTTTCCTTTAATATGTACCTGGCCTGCCCTTATTCTCAGCTGTTTGCATGATGTTCTACTGCACTGAGAGGATACAGAAGCTGAGGAAAATACTTCCATAATTTCTACCCAGCTACTTGCTTCCTTAGCCCATGCATTTTTCCTTTTCTCTTGTTGAAATGGGAGAGCTGGCTCATTCTTCTCTGGGGTCAACACCTCCACTTGTGTATTATATTTTTTCCATGTTTTCTGCCTAAGAACATCATGTCAGTGACTCTCTCTTCTCCCTTTCATTATTTTCTCTTGTCTACCATATCATTCTCCCATGCTTACAAACCTATAACCATGTCTCCCATCTTAACTGTCAACAACAAAGTCCTCCCCTTTTGACTATAATCTTTCTAACCACTGTGACAATATTTGCATACTGTTTTACAAAATCACTTATATAAATGTCAGCATTGAGAATGTGACTAAATCCAACAGTTGCCATTCCAGTCAACCTATTCTAGTCATCTTATTACCAGGATTTGATGCAGTTGATTGGTACTTCCTTAAATGTTAACACTTTCTTCCATTGTCTTGTGTAGCATTAGAAACTCTAGATTCTCTGTTACTTTACAGGTTTGTTTCCTTTTTTTTATCTCAGTTTTCTTTGCTATTTCTCTTTTATTTCCTCAACAAGTAAAATTTTCAATTTATAGACTTCTTTGTTTATACTCTTTGGATCTCATGTTGTGACTCACATGAGCAAATGTTCCAATTTGAGCTCATTCATTCATTCATTCACTGCCTGGAACTTGTTATTCTCATGTAGACTTATGAATTTATATCTGCCTGTCTGTCTGTATGTATGTACCTATGTATTTTGGGAGCTGAACCCAGGGATTCAGATGCAGTTTGCAGCTATTGTACCACTGAGCTGCAACTCCAAGCCCCCTTTACACTTTTTATCTTGAGCGAAGGTCTCACTAAATTATGCAGGACCTGGCAATCCACTCCCAAGGCAATCCTGAAATAGCCATTGAAAACCCTATGAGGTCGCTATGAGTCGGAAACTATGAGTCGGATACTATGAGTCGGATACCAACTCGACGGCACCTAACAACAACAACAAAGTTATGCAGGCTTCATCTGGCCTGGAACTTACAATTCTCCTGCCTCTGCCACCCGAGTCACTGAGATTGCAGGAGTGCCACACTGTGCCTGGCTAGACTCATGAGTTTAAACACCATGTATCTTTTGTTGATCCTCAAATATATGTCTCTATCACAAATGTCTGAAATTTCAGGTTCATGCATCAATTTTTCTACTCAACTTTTCCACTCATATGCATAAAATGCATTTCAAATAATATGTGTCCAAAAATCTGTATTCTCAGTATTCTTCCTTCTGTGCCCTCCAAAGTCACGTCTCATGTAAAATGATAATTCCATCCTTTCAGTTGCTAGGACCAAAACATGAAAACAACTACCAATATCCAATATTTGGCCTTTTCTTTAGTGTTTTGGATACCTAACATTTCAAATCTTGATCAAATCTTTCTTTTCTACACTAACTCATGAAATTTATAGAATGATAACCCATACAACCTGAGAGACATTATAGTTAAGGTTCTTAGGTATAAGACCAAGCACCTGAACCACATTGTTGAGACTGCTTATCAAGGTATACTAGCCAGTATTTATAATATACAACTGCACAAAGTGCAAAAGTTAAGGAGATCCCCAAGCTAATGGCTTCCTTGAGTTGACATCAACCTCTTCTACTCTGCTTTCTCTCCTATGTAGTTGTGCATGGCAAATATACAGTGACTTGGGGATTTTGGAAATTGCTCATGTGTGTCACAAGATCTCTGTTGTACATTGCAACATATTCTATGTTGATTCCTATCCTGAACCATTTCTTCAAGCTGAGAAAACAGAGTACTTAGTGAAAATTATTGTGGACAATGAATATGACAATCACCCTGAAACTAAGACTAACGTTGTTGGTCAAGTGATGCTGTAATTTAGAAGCAAGTAAAACCCTCATCTCATATATTCAATCAGCCAATATATCATGTTAGCTGGATCCTCAAAATGAATTCAGAATCTCATAAAATATCACCTATGTGCACTGCTCTTATCCTGCTTCTAGTCACAGACAGAAGGGGCTGAAGTGATCTAACTAATGTGTCTGTTCATTCTTTGTCTATGTACCTTGTTTCAAAACTCCAGTCAGGATATTCCTTTTACAATGTGAGTCAGATTTTTTTTCTACTAAGAATCCTCTTAATTATTTTGTATCTTATTCAAAGTTAAAATCAATCACTCGCAGAGACTTATAAAGTCTTACCTTGTCCTAGACCCTGATCCCATTCAGATCTTCATTTCTTTTATTCTCATAAATCTCTGTTCTAGCTGTGCTGGCATCATAGTTGCACAAATAACCAGAACTCCCACCTTGAGTACAGTGCACCTGAAGTTTTTTTCTTCTGGAAAGATGTTTCTTGTCCACTCACCTCCTTTAGGTACTTTTCCCAATATCATCTTTCCAGTGAAGCTTTTCTTGACCAGTCTATCAAAAATTTCAACCCTCCTTCATTTTGCACCCATTCTACAAAACCATTTAACCTTTCTCCTCTTAGCCATTTCGTACTACTAAATAGCCATTGGGATATGAAATAGTTTATTTATCACCTGTCTTCCTTACTAGAATGTACATTCTGATAGGGCATAATATTTTGTTTGTTTTATCCATTTATGTATTTCCTATTGGAAGAATAAGTCTCTAAGACTGGCACTTAATAAATGCTCATTGAATAAATTGATCAGAAGCTATTAAAAATACCTGATACCCTGGATACGTTGATGGCCTACAGAAGTCTTTTTTCTAGACAAGTGTACTCATTTGCCTCCTGTAGTCATTCTACTGTTAATGGCTTACAGGTAATTCCATCATTGAAGGACTGACTTTTGTTTCCTAAGTAGTATGTGGATGGTTACACCTGCTCTGGGGTGGCAGCCCTTAGACAGAGTCTGGCTTATGTTTGGTACAAAAAACTTCCTCCTTTCCTCCACTATAGACTGAATTTGTGGTGTGGTTCATTGTCCTGCCATGTATCTGTCAATTTTTTATGCTATGGGAGCTTGTGTGTTGCTGTGATGCTAAAAGCTATGCCACTGGTATTTCAGATAACAGCAGGACCACCCATAGTGGATAGGTTTCAGTTGAGCTTCCAAACTAAGACAGACTAGGGAGAAGAATCCCATAACCCACTGGCAAAACAATTAGCCATTGAAAACCCTAAAAATAGTAGAGAAGCTGACTCAAAATTACAAGAAGGAAAAATCCTACTCAAAGGTCAGATCACATTAAAAGGGGGGGAGGGAAGATAAGAATGAGGTCAATACAAATGGACTAAAAATCACATGTAATTGTTCTAACAAGATAGAAACAAAGACCACTACAGGAAAAGTTTCTATCTTAAACAGAAATGGAACCCAAGGACATATAGAAAA
>VMDO01008103.1:26658-75301 GCA_007922755.1 Pedetes capensis | reverse complement strand
CCCCCCCACAGGTTAGAAGGTATTCAATAAATGACTGGGGAAGAGCCTCCTCTTCAAAATAGTTGTTTTTAGGTGTCATAGAGTTAATTCCAACACTTAGCTACCCTATGTACAACAGAAACACACTACCTGACACTGTGCCATACCCTACACTATGTCAGTACTTCTCTGCTATTCATAGAGTTTTCAAAGGCTAATTGCTTTGGAAGTGAGCTGTTGGATCCTTCTCCCAAGCCTAGAGAACCTGGTATTCCCAACTGCTCTCCCATCCAAATACTAACCAGGCCTGCCCCTGCTTAGCTTCCAAGATCAGACACCAGGTTGCTATGGCTGTAGACTCTCAAAGTAGACTCAACCTTAAAGATAGGATTGGAGTAAAGTCCCTAAGACCTACCTTTGGTGATGTGGCATGAGTCAAAATGAGAAGAAGCATAGTGGATGCAACAATGGGCTCAAACATAAAAAGATTGTGTGCATGGCACAGTACTGGGTAGTGCTTCCTTCTGCTGTACTTAGGGTAGCTATGAGTTGCATCTGACTCCATGGCGCCTCTCAACAATAATTCATTGTCCATTGAATGTGGTCCATTCATGAAAATCAGACAGAAACCGGTCTTCAGTTGAAAACCCAACATGGTTTACTTAGCATTTTCCTTTTCCTAATCCGGTTTCTTCACACTCTTTTTCTTCCTCCTCTTCATTCAATGAATCACTTGAGTGAGAATCCTCACCTTAAGTTTTGCTTCTAGGGAACTTTACCTGAAATGAGGATGCGGATTTATAAAAAAAGAAAAAGATACACTCCTTTCAATCTAGTATTTGAAGAGAAATAGAAAAAACAATTAAATGCAGAAGGAACCAGCTATAGAACATCTCAATGAACACCTAGTAAAAACAATGTATTATACCAGTCAGTGGTCTTCTGACACATGCAGGATAAAATGAAATCTTCTAGAATTCTAGCTTAGTTCTTGCCTTATTATATTTCTTCAGTTTTTGAGGGAAATTTAACTTCTAGATTTATATGAGCTGTAAGAACTTTAAGCTTTTTCTTAGTATCTTTGAGTTACATGCAAAATTTGAAATCAAACCAAAATCTTTCGTTTGCAGGGCTAAAGTAAATGAAACTATATGATGTGATTCTTGACACATCATTGTATGTTCCAACTGGAGGGCTGAGGATGAATTCTAGCTACTTTTGCTTACAAGTATATTCTTGAAACTGTGGGTTGAATTCCTTAGGAATAGGTTCTATGAGATTATCTTGTAATATGTATATTAAGGAGCATCCCCCTTAAGCTTACCACTCATGGAAAGAGAAGGGATAAAAAGAGGATTAGACAGAAGGAAAAGTTAAATTGAAATGCAGAAGCAATATCAGCCTTTGTCAACCCTAAAGGAACTCTGGAACTTGAATGACCCTTCAAATTTGTTCCCCTTGAGTCATGTCCCAAGCCCTTATAGCCCAAATCAATCAGTCATTGCAAATGACCTACTATGGAAATGAGTCTGACCTTGAGCCAGGCAGCTCTTTATGCTGAGAAAATCCCCAAGGGTGCATAGCTGAAGGCTGCATGCTGAAAACATTCCCAGAAGCTGAGACAAAAAGTTGAAGGGTAATCCAGGTGGCTCAGCAGATCCAACCACACAAAATCTAATATACTAGAAGAAAATGGAGACCTCTATTTTTTCATTCATTTAGTCCCTCAAGAAATATCTGTTGAGCTCTTTCCATGTGTGGCCACACTGTAGTCAGTACTAAAGATATAATGAGAAATAAGACTTTGTCTTTGACCTTGGAGAGTTAATAGTCAAAAGTGGCTGAACACTTGCATGCAAACAAGTAAGAACACACTGGTGAGTGCTGTTTTCAGAAATAGAGTGTGCTGTATGAGCAAAAAAGACAGAACAAACACTTCAGCATGGGAATTTGGGGAGTACTTCACCTTGGCTGCACTACCCAATTATGTTTAAGTAGCTGAGTTGTTTCTACAGACAACTGCAAAGAAATTGCTTGTACAATACATCATTCTCAATAGGTGCTCTCTGTAACATTTTAAACTGTTGTTTAGAGCAAGACTCTGTCTTGAGACAAATGTGTGCTCCAAAACATCCATTTAGCTTCTGGAATATAGCAAATCAAGCTCTGGTTAAAAAATTATGAGGATTTAGGTATGTGTGTCAAGGGATGGGAATTCTTTGACTTGGAGCAATCTTAAGTGGCTGATGATAAGAACACATAATGACAAAAATTATGTAGGAAAAAATAATCAGCATAACTTATTGTGAAGTTAATTCAAAAGGGTGACCACATAAAAGTACTCAACAAATGCAGCTTGTTTTTCAGTAATAAAAAGTACTCATTCCTTGAATAAGCAAATGCGTACTAAGGGCATGCAAAAGTCAAGAATTACTGAATTTGTATGTCTTTATGTTTATTAGAAACATAAGGCAATGTCAAGAATCTTAATCTTAAGACTTTCATTTGGTTGCTGTCTGAATATGTACTTTAATAACTGATGTCAAAATACACTGCTGAGCTCAGGGAGATGACCTAAAATAAAAATTAAAAAAAAAACTTAAAGAATATACAAGCTGAAAGTCCAAAGAAACATAGGAATGCTAAAGGCTGATTTGGAAATTAGCTATAGGAAACAGTACTGGATACTCTAAAACGGGATTTTGTGTCATAGGAATCCATGACTGCCACTTAACTTCTACAAGCCTTAACTTCTTTCTCTTCTGGAAAGGGAAGTTATATCCTCCCCAAAAGTTTCAATATTTACATGAAATACTACATGTTAAGTTCTTGGCTCAGCAAATACTAACAAATGTCAGTCATTTTACTCTCTCACTCTCAAAAATACTTTTTAAGAAAATTACAACAGAAGGCTGCAATACTTACCAGGACAAACTCTATCAGTGGATAAAAACAGCACTTCCAGTATTCAGAAAGGTTAATGTCAATGCTTATTATAACTAACTATTATAAATATCTCATCAGTAATGACACATACTTCCATTTACATAAATGCATGAGAATGAAAGAGTCTTGTGTAAACAGAAAACTTTAAGGAGGTTTATTAAACAGTAGGAAGACATTGGACATTGTTACATGGAGCTTTGAATTTGAATTCCATTAGCCTCCTTGAGGTATAGAGTATAGAGTCTAATAGGTCCTCCAATAACTTTATATCACCCTTTCCTTTAGGTTCTGCTCTTCAATCTCTAATCTCCATAATTTTCTGGCTCTTTTTTATCTCTTATTGTGAAATTTTTAAAAATAATTTCTCAATGTCACTGATCTCCTTCAGAGCAGGTTGCAAGACCCCATCTGCTAAATTTTATTTTCACTTATCAAGCAGCACCCAATATTTCCATTAGTAATACAGAAAGGAAATTTCAGCATGTAAACATTAGTAGGATTGCAGATTGTTAAATATGATGGAGCCTTAGAAATGTTTCCTCTGCCCACTTCATTTAACTAGTGAGGAGATGGTGCTCATAAGTATCTCTTCACCTGGAACTTAGAATGTCACTCAGGCAAGGTATTGGACATAAAGAAGATACAATTGGTGTCAGCTCATGCTGAATTTAGAATCTACATCAGTCCATAGTGTAGCACTTTTTTTATTGGTTATTGATTAGTCTAATCTTATAAGAAAGTTTTCTGTGATTTGTGACTTCCACATACTTGAATTTGAGTACACATTTTTTTTTTCAGTACTGAGGGTTGAACCCAGGTCCTCATGCTTGCATGCTTTGCAAGTGCTGGACCACTGAGCTGACGCCTCAAGACCATTTTTTTTTTTTTTACTTTTTTTTGAGACAGTGTCTCACTAAATTACTCAGACTCCCTCTGGTCTTGAACTTGCGACCCTGCTGCCTCCACCTCCTCCTCCTGCCTCCACCTCCTGAGCTGGAGGCATGTGCTACTGCGGCTAGCTGAGTACATGAATTTAACTGTAACTGAGTTTGTTTGTCCAATTTTCTGACTCTCACTACAAAATGGTTACAATACTAATTTTTGCCTACTGGCACATAATATTTATAACACTAGTAAATTTTGTTATTTCTTATTTATGTATTTATTTATTTATTTATTCATTTATATATTTATTTTTTGTGGTGGGCAGATCAAACTCATGGCCTTGCACATGCTAGACAAAAACTCTATCACTAAGGTATCACATCCCAGTACTTTTTCTTCAAAGACAGGGTTACTTGGTAGTACAGGCTGTCCTTGACTTGCCCTCTGGTCTCTGTCTCCTGAGAACAAGGATAACAGGTATGTACTACCACAAAAACACCTCTCTTACTTACACCTTTCTAACAGATAATAACCTTTGTTGTCAAAGGGTATGGCTTATTTGTCATTGAAACCCCAGATAACTCTATAAATATTAGTAATTTTTAACTTTTTTAAAGTTGATGAAATTTTAGTAAGTGGTTTCCCCAGTGGCTGCCAGATAACAACCAATGTGTACTGATCTGTCTTGTCAAGAATTATTCTTTGCACTTCACATGTATTAGTTCTTCTGACTTTCAAATCCTCCAATTAAGTGAGTATTATCTTTATGACCACCTTACCAATTGGAATATTGAGTCTCAGGTCTTAAATAATTTGCCAAAATCCACATATGAAATAAATGGATATAGCAGGATTCAATAAGCAACTTCAAGGTAAATGGCAGAAAGATTGAGGTTGTCTAAGATTTTGCTTTACTTGGTTCTACAATCAACACTCATGGAAGCAACAGTCCAGAAATCAAAAGACCCATTGCATTGGGAAAAGCAATTGCAAATGGCCTGTTTAAAGTGTTGAAAAGTAAAGATGTCTCATTGAAGACGAAGATGTGCCTGACTCATGCTATAGTATTTTTAGTCACATCATATGATTGTGAATAAGGGAGACAGAAGAAGAAATGATGCTTTTGAATTATGGTGCTGGAGATGATTATTGAATATAGCATGGACTGACAAAGGAACCAATAGATCTGTCCTAGAAGAAGTGCAACCAGAGTGCTCCTTGGAAGCATGGAGGGCTAGACTGCATTTTGTGGGTTTTGGACATGTAGTCAGGAAGGACCAATCCCTGGAAAAGGACATCATGTTTGTGAGAGTGGTAGGTCAATGAAAAAAAGTAAGACCCTCAACTAGATGGGTGACACAGTGTCTGCAACAATGGGCATAAACATAAATAAGATCATGTGCTTATGACAGAGTCAGGTAGTGTATTGTTTTGTTGTACATAAGGTCACTATGAGTCGGACCCAACTCAACAGCACCTAACAACAACAAGTAGGAGGATTTGACTCAGGCAGACTGGGTGCCCATTGATTCTGTAGATTACTTATAACATGGAGAGAATTGAATGAATGTTTCACTCACAAGATTATATTTAGAAGATTGATGAGTGAAATAATCTCAATGCTTTCTCTTTATAGAGGTTGTTTTTATTCATTCTTCCTTCTTGGATCTTTGTATAGTACACACCATATTATTAGAAACTATGGTGCTGAAATAGGTCACCTTCATATGGTCCTGTGAGATGTCATTCAGTGGAAAAGCTCCTGCCCTGAACTAACTAGGTCCCATTGCATTCTTTTGAAAGTCCTCCCTGCCCTTGTCAGCAGCACAATCAGCAGCCGTAGCTAGGAGTGTTGGTAAAGAGCCCTGATTAAATATAAACACACATATGGAGTTGTATTTAAGGCAAACTTTTCAGGTCATTGCAGTTGAGATTAGAAAATTATTTTGGATTTTCAGCATGAGATTAATTTCTAAACAAATGAAGCTGAAAAGTAGAGTATATGGCACTTTTGGGTACCCTGAATCCAGAGACAGAGAAAAATATTAAGAGCCATTTAAAAAACTTACCATGTAAAATATGCTGCAATATCTTTTGTTTATCTTCTCTCATAAAAAAATCCCAGCTACAAAGATTCTAAGTGAAATATGTATAATAATTTCCACTAGTGGCACCACTTAAAACAGAAATTTCTTTTTCTACTCATCTAACTCTCTAACCATATAAGAAAGTGAATAATATAAATATAAGACAAGTGTTAAACTCATTGGAGCTTATCTTGAAGTTTTTCATAAATATTTCCTTAAAGATAATTTGAAGGAAATTCTAGTTCTGGTCAAAATAAAGAAGCCCATTTATTGTAGGTCCTTTTCAGTAACAACTAAAGTACCCTTGATATGACATAACAAGTAAGCATAAGAAGGTGGAATGGTGATAAAGAAGACTGGTTGGCTAGGGAACATGGGGACCAAGGAATGAAACTAGTGAGCTACCTAAACTTCCTAATTCGCTCAAGTATATCACAGGCAGGATGTTGTAGAAGCCTCCAGTCTGGAACTGCCAACAGACAAGAAGCAGCTTTGGGAAAGCCTGTCACCTCTGTCCCAATGAGCGGGGAAAGAGTGACTACCCAACTTAAGCCATGGAGGGCAGAAAATCTACCCTCCATGCCCCACAGTTCCAGGAGAGCTAGTTGAGTTTTTAATGCTCCACCTCTACAGCCAATTAGGGGACGGAGGTGATGGTGCTCATTCCTCTGCCTGGTTAGGATGGTGTCTGGCAATGCGATAATATTTCCTCCCCAACTCAGTGAAAATAGGTGATATTCTAGTTCCACAGTGAACCAAGATAATGTATATTGACCAGGAGATGGTGTCCCTTCCCCTGGCCAACAGAAGCAGGCAGTGGTATCAAAGAGGACAGTAGCTAGTTGAATCTCCATTCCCACTTGGCAAGATTGAGTACTAACAGATGCAAGTCAGGGAAAGACAGCAACCATCTTTCCTTCACCTCTGTTGTTGGTGGGATCTGATGGGGCGTGGAACCTCCTCAAAACCAACTGGCACCAAGAAAAACAACCAAAGTAATTGAGGCAAGGATGCTTATCAAACAATCTCAGCCCCACACATCTGTCATCTCTGTACTAGAAGGAGTCAGTGGGGAGTTGAGCTTCTATTCCTGTGTGTCCTTCGTGAAAGAAACAAAATGAGGTGGCACATGGTTGGGTAATGGAAACACTTGATGTTGTGTCCTCTACAAACTACATTTTCTTCCTTTTCCAGTTCTCTACTTCTACATAGGCATTTTTCTCAGTTACTAAATAATCCTTTGCGTTAGGGTCAGCTTCTCAAGGAACCCAAGAGAAGACACCATTCATGTAACATTTTCCACACATTTTTTATTGGAAAATTTTAATGTACACCTTAATGTGATTCATTCTGACATGCTTTTCATTGTGACATTTCCATATATACATTTTCATATACATTATTCATATAGGTTTCCCCTTACTCTCTTGTATGCTTCCCCCCGACCCTCCCCATCTAAGTCTTCTCTATCATTTACTTGGTAATATTTTTCTATACGTCCTTGGATTCCAGTTCTGTTTAAGGTAGAAACTTTTCCTGTAGCGAACTTTGTTTTTATCTTTTCAGAACAACTGCATGCATTTTCTAGACCATTTATATTGACACCATTCTTAGCTTTTTTTGTTTGTTTGTTTTATTTTGATATGACCTTTGAATAGGATTTTTCCTCCTTATAATTTTGATTCAGCTCCCACATATGAGTGAGAACATGTGGTGTTTCTCTTTCTGAGCTTGGGTTCATTCACTTAAAATAATTTTCTCTAATTCCATCCATTTTGCTGCGAATGACCTTATTTCATTTTTCTTGATTGCTGAGTAGTATTCCATTGTGTATATGTACCATAGTTTTTTAATCCATTCTTCTGTTGAAGGGCACTTTGGTTGATTCCATATCCTTGCTATTGTGAAAAGTGCTGCATTGAACATGGAGATTCAGGTGTCTCAGTGGTATGATGACCCATTTTCCTTTGGGTAAATTCCCAGTAGTGTTATAGCTGGGTCATATGGTAGATCTATTTTCAGTTTTTTAAGATATCTCCATATTGATTTCCACAGTGGCTGGACCAATTTACAGCTCCACCAACAATGTAATAGTATTCCCTTTGTCATCGCAACCTCGCCAGCATTTGTTGTTATTTGTTTTATTGATCTTGGCCATTCTTACTGGTATAAGGTGAAATCTCAGAGTTGTTTTAATTTGCATTTCCCTAATGGCTAGGGCTACTGAGCATTTTTTCATGTGTTTCATGGCTTTATGTACCTCTTCATAAATTCCATGCATTGTTGTAGGAGTTGCTATGTTACTGAAAAAATGGTTTAAAGTAAGTTGTACCTATTCTTAAGGAGGTGACATACTGATGAAGGAGATAGAGAATTATCATGTTACTAATTATTTAATTTTAATTTTAAGTGCTATGAAGCTGTGATATAGGGACAATGTAATGCAAATGAGATATTTTATGTCCTTTGGATTCATCACAATCCTACCTCATAATCCTGGTTTGAATCTAATCTTATGAATGGTGCTTCTTTATCACTCCAGGTCTTCTTATTGGTTCCTCAAAAGGTAGGCTACAGCAATCCACATCTGGAAGTTATTCATCTGCCAAATAAAGCATTATTAGTCTGTGTCAGAAATTGGCTTACAAAATTGATGTTTTATTGGTACCATGACATATTGAATCAAATGAAATATAACTTCGGTATGAAAATGAAATGTTGATCTCAATAGATGAGAATGACAAAAAAAGAAAAACTCTCAGAAGAAAATGATAGAAGAGAGAAAACTCTTCAGAAGCTGGAGGGAACTGGAAGTTTCAGCTCTGAAGGAACTGTCTTCCCCTACAAGAAAAGGTGGGAATTACCAGGATTCTAAAATAAAATGAATCTTCTTTTCACTATTTTAAATAGTATATGTGAAAAATTGAAAAGTTTACAGAAAAAAATGGATGGATCTATAGTGTTGCGTTTAGCAAGTACATTTCAATTTATTTCAATTCATTATTTGTTTTCCAAGTTGTGAAATATTCAATGGGGCCACAGAAGCAAGGACTGTAATCATATAATTGTTTAATGATGGGATCAAACCTCTATTTCATATGCCCTGTTCTAACTCCCCAGCTTCAACCTCTTGATGTGTCTGTTATGATGAAGGAATTACAAATCAATTTAAGAAACATTGCATTTAACATCAAAAAGAGTTAAAGTATCCCTTGGAGACTGAGTTGCAATAGATTTTGATAGTTATTTCATTGAATTCATTAATTCTACAGAGGGAGAGAGAGAGAGAGACAGAGGGAGAGAGAGAGAGAGAGAGAGAGAGAGAGAGAGAGAGAGAGAGAGAGAGCGCCTTAGCATGAGAAATATCTTGAAGCCAATATTACAATTCCATACAGGCTTCCCCTTCTTGGGTCTGTTGTGTATGAATGGTCACCCCTTGGGTTACACTAGCATCAAATGAAGTAATTTTCTTTTTCTTTTCCTTTGTGGCTTTTACTGACATTCTGCATTTTTCATATACACAACTACAGTGCCAAGATACCAAAAACATCATTGTTTTCTCTATCCTAGGCTGTCAAACATCTTACATTTTTCCTGTGTCTATTTTTACCACATTGCTATGTTTTTAGTAATGGTTCATTTTTACATCATTACTATAATCACAATGAAATCATTAATTGAGGAAACTACTTCTTCATATTTCTCTCCACTGCTAAACTAAGCTGAGTTTTATTAGACAGAGCCAGATATATCTTGTTGATGACTGAATGTTCTGTTTTCAGAAAAATGCATTATAAATATCAAACACTTGTTATGAAGAGTGACATGTTGAGAAAGTTGTTTTTATATTAAATCACCTCAGACTTCAGCATATATCTGAAAATGTCTTTGCCTCTTCCCTTACCCCAGCCAGATATTTTGATTCACTAAGTTTAGATGATTGAGGTTAGTGATTTATATTTCTAACAAGCTTAAACATGATGGTCAAATTGATAGCTTGTGTACCATACTTAGGATAACACAGTCTACAGGACGTTGGATCTCTGTATGATCTAGCTGAAGAAATGTGTGATAATGATTCAGATCTCTTAAATCATTGTGCCTTCCACAACCCATTTGAGATAGTGGATGAAGTGATTAGGTATTTCTGGTATCCCCATATAAAGAATGAAGCTTTGCATAGTGTCACTATTTGTGTGGCTGATGTAGACCAAAAGGTATTGTTGTTGTTGTTGTTAGGTGCCGTCAAGTCGGTATCCGACTCATAGCGACCCTCGTAGGGTTTTCAATGGCTGACTGTTTCGGGAGTGCCTTGGGAGTGGATTGCCAGGCCAAAAGGTAGACTCAGGTAATTCAAAGGCTTATGAAATTCCTTGAGTAATGTCTTTGTACATTATCTATGAGCACAGCATGTATCACCTCATCTAAACCTTGCAGTGAACATGCTATCATCATGATTTTACTTTTTTTCCTTTGTACCAGTTTTGGTCTGTACAGGTCACAACTAAGCTGTTGACTAACATTATCTTCCTCCATAGATTTCCTAAAAACTGATTTGCGTCTGTCTTTTGGAGGGCATTTTTCAAAGTAATTGAAGTCCATGTTCAATTCAATGCAGAGACCGATGACTAAACACCTCATGTCTATTCAGTTAAGAAGAAAGACTATGCTACATCTCTTAAGTCCACTACAACTGACTCATTTGCCTATTGTCACCTCTGTTATTATAATTGTCTACTCACAATGTTCACAGTATCCACTTTCAGAGAAATATAAATTCAATTCAACTATTGATCACAGACTTCTGGGGTGATTGTCATTCTAGCAGCTGCTTGTATTGAATTCATTACAAGTTACTTCTACTAACCACAGGTTTAGGAGGGGTGGTTTTCTTTGGTTTTGAGTGAGTAACAAAAGTGAGTTAGTTGAAGCATCTGGGGAATGCAAAGTAATAATGCATGTGCAGAGCTTTATTATAATGGCTCTGGGTCCTTTTCTCATTCCCATGAGGCAAAGGTGGGCTGCAATTCTAGTCGTTTGATTACCGTGGCCTTTCTTTCTGCTGCATCCTTACTGTAAGTCTCCCTTTGTGGGAGCTTGACTATGAACAAATGCCTACTTCAGAAATTAATGAATACAATCCACTAGGTATCAGTGTTCATGCTAATCTTCAGCTCTTTTATGTCAAACTTATTTGGAGCTCTACGATCTGCCATTTCTCCACATGAGTGCTGGAGCTTTACCATTGCTACAACCATTTCTTAGTTGACAACTGATTTTACTGGCTTACAAATACATATTTCTTTTAAGCCATCTCAAGTTTTCAACTTTCCTTAAAAAAGAAAAAGCAAAAATAAAGGGGTAGAGGAGGCATGCTCTTTAGCTAGTATCTTATTTGGCAAATAGATGTAGGAGAAAAAGTGTGTTTGGATTTTTTTTATCCAAGATTCCAGCTTGCACCTTGGTGTCACAATACATTCTTAGAAATCACACATTTCAGTCGGGTGTGGTGGTGCACACCTTTAATCATTGCGACTCAAGAGGCAGAGGCAGGAGCATTGCAAGTTCAAGGCCAGAGGCAGCCTGTGTAATTTAGCAAGACCTTATCTCAAAATACAAAGTAAAATGTGGGCTGTGGGTACAGCTCAGTGGTTGAGTGCTTGCATGTGTGAGGCCCTGGATTCAACTTCACAGTACCGAAAAAAAAATCAGATATTTCTCAATACTCACATGGGCCTGATGAAGTCACTACTACACATCCCAAGTTTTCATCAATAATAAATTCAACTCATGGAAAATTTACCATCACTCTGAGCTCTAAACTGAGAACATCTCCCCCAACTTCTACCTTAAATTGGAAGGGATGATAACTTCTTGTATCCCCTCTAACTTATTTTGGCCTAATTTCTGGATTCCAATCTATGAGTAAATCATGTTCTCTCTTTATACCGTGTTCAGGAAGTGGGACACTTCTACATCAATCTTCTCCTTCCCTCCTATGTGCATCCCCCACCCCTTTATTTTTTGGACACTGATGATTTTCTCTCCTCTTTGGTTCCTTTAAATATGCACCTTCTTCTTCTAGATAGAGTAAGGTTATCTCTTCATCCAACTCCCAGAACTGGGAGTGTGTGACCCTGACTTCCTGATAGCTTAGTATGAATAAAGAGATTAGATTTCTGTTGCCCCATGCAATTCCTTGTCTCTGAGAAAGATTGTAGAAAGTTGCATAAGTAAATCAGCAGCAACCATATTTGGTACCTGCAGAGTCCTCTCTCACCAGCATCCTTACCAATGTAATGCTTTTGAATATATTTTTCAGTAAATATTTCTTAGCTGAAGTGTCCTCATTACCAAAAGGCAGCCTGTGATGCAGAAGAATAAATGTCCTTGCTTAAAATGCATTAGAATAGAAAGAGTTACATTAATATAGGAGCTCAAAATATTTATTAAAGTAGATAACACATCAATTAAGTTAAAATCCTTGAAAAAAATATCTGGGGATCTAGCTCAGTGTGTTTCTGCAAAAGTTACCATTTGTGCATGCAAATAACTTAGTACAGTCAGCGCAGCCAAGTTCACCCTCACTCTTTATAATCAAGGAAATCTTCCATTATCCAATACAATGGTGTCACAATTTTGAGATTAATACAAAGAATAGTGCTCTTTGAGGTAAGGGGCTGTGTTGTATTGAGCCCTGTGGCCATGGTGCCTAGCAGAATGTTAGGGTTTTAGCCAGTATCTGATGAGTACTCACTGGATGGGAAGCAAAATAAAAAGCAAAGCCATGGAGAAGCTCTTGAAATCACACCCTCTCCATTCAAATATTCATGAACTGATGAGGCAGAGAAATTGTTCTGCTCCATTACAATATCTGTCCCCGTTACCTCTTCCACACATGTAAGCAGCAAGCACTTACTGTCAGATTGTGACCCTGGGGAAGTCATTCATTTCCACTTGAACCAGCTGTTTCAAATAAACTTGTGCATGTTGCGTTTACCAAAGGAAAATTATACCTTTTTTTTCTTTGATTCACTGAGGGATTTTTATTTGGAAAACATTTACTTGAATCTTTCAGCTGCTGTGATGGATTTCACAGCAAGCTTCTCATTATGAAAGAGGAACCCCTGTAAACTCCTAACTTTCTTCAGTATTTCTTGTGGTGCTCAGCAAAGGGGTGCAGGAAGGGGAACAGAGTGTCTTCCTTGAATCAGAACTCACCAGGGCCCACTTCTGAGAACATCCACTAAAAAGCAGCCAGGAGGAGAGCAAAGCAATGAAAGGTAGAGCAGGCAGAGCAGAGTTCAAATTCTGGTTTCAAATTTTCAAGTTATTGGAACTATTTATTTCAAATTCTATGAAATGAGAATGAAGACATATTTCTATATAATTAGTAGTATGATATTTTTGGTACCCAAGAGACATCCTCCCAATTTGCCTGCTATTTTTGCCATTCACAAATAGGATATTCTGCCCTTTTAAATGAGGCAACAATAAAACTTACGTATCACAAGGAATATTAATAGGATAGCAAACAGAGAGTATTTTAGGTTGTTTTCTAATACAGGTGATAGAAATGCAGTTAGAAGCAACAGTATTCATCACTCCACGTTCCTTTGCTACATCTAACTTCTAACAATTAGATCCAACTTACAATAAAGAACTTTCTGGATGTACAGGTGATCCAGCTGGAATACCTGTTACTCCCCTGATCACCAGGGTTGATTGGTCTGGTCTGGCTGGTGAGATGGGTGTCCCTTTTCTCTCTCACTGCTTCTGTGTGTCCCTCCTGAATCTGTGTGTTCAGTTGAAGAAGATGGCTGTTATTGATGGAGGAGGACCATTCTTCAGTCAAGAGTATGAGTGGCTGTGCTCACATGTTAGAACCTCCAAACAAGCCCTCAAGAACTTGCCTTCGTAGAGGAGAAGTTTTGTCTGTGGCACTTAGAAATAGTCTGGCATACAGTGGGCATTCAGTAAACACGTGTTTAAAAATAAAATGCATGGACTTGGATACAGACTGATAAGGATAAGCAACAGTACTACATTTATTAAGCAGCAACTGAGAAGATGCAGAGCTTTAGGTACTATAGGTTATGAAATGAATGAAGAAAATGCTGCCGACTCGCTCTTGGGTGATTTGGTAGTCAGAGCAGTCAGAGCATTTAGAATACACTCCAAGAAGAGTGAGTTATCTTGTGATTGCAGCATCAGATTTGGGAGATTTGAGATTTAGTGTTAAATACATATGGAAACCAGGAATAATATGGCGTAAAAATTAGTCTGAATTTTCAGAAACCATCAAGAAAGCTTGGTCCAGAGGAAAGGCCAATCAGATGGAAGCAGTTTGGAGGATATTAAAACAGTCTGATTTTCTAGTTTTCCAGCTATTACCTACAGAATATGAAGGAATGAGTGACAGGGCACTGAGATCTATATCTTTACTTTGACTGGAGTCGCTCTACCTTTAAATGGGTTATATATTGAAAAATAAGTAGTCTTGGTAGGGAAAGGGGGAAGAAGGCAAGATTCTGACATAACATATCAGAGATAGCACCAGGTCAAATTTGACAGTTATTAAACAATTATATTGTAGAGTTTCATGAGTAATTTCTGGGAGAAAAAAGTAGGCAAACCCAAAGACTGGTGTTGGGATGAGAGGATGGAAATTGTGCCATCATTCTCTTCTCACTATTCGTCATTGTTATAATTATTCATGTGTTGTCTTCTTCTAATGATGGAAAAGGTAAATTCTAGCCATGAAGAGCTGAAATTTGGCTAATATGTTCTTTTCAGGGAGGAAGGAATGAGATATCTCTTTTCCTGCACAAAATCTTCCCTTCCTAAATGCTTAAATCTGATGAACTAATGTCAAAATAATAATTTTTTTCTTGTAAAGGAAATTTAAACGTAAAACTGAAATACAGTATCACCATTTAAACTTTATCACATGATCTAGACTTCTCATTTAAGAAACTGAAAAAGCCAAAAAATTCTTTGATTTGTCTCCTAAGAGCAACTTGAAGAGTAAGACAATTCTCTACGTTTGTATTCTTTGTACCGAGTACATTGCACATACTTAGTAAATATGTATAGATGGTTCTCAACTAATGACATTGATTTATAATTTCTCAACTTTACAATGGTGTGAAGGAGATATGTATTCAATAGAAATCATAATTTGAATTTTGCATTTTGGTTTTTATCTGGGATGGCAATATGCTGTATGATACTCTCTCTTGATACTGAACAGAGGCAGAGAGTTGCAATTCTCAGTCACTCTATCAGGAGGATAAACAATTTATACTCTAGAGTGTGCCACTTGGTTAAGCTATGATGTTTGATAGGTTAGGTGTAATAAACACATTTTTCATTTATGACAATTTCAATTTATAATGAATTTATTTTATGGTAACCTATTGTAAGTTGAAGAGCATATACTGATTGTCCAATAGGCTATTTCTTATTCTCTCTCTCTCTCTCCTCTCTCTGTCCTCTCTCTCTCCCCCTCCATGTTGTTGTTGTTGGGTGCCATCCAGTTGGTATCCAATTCATAGCGACCCTACATAACATAGGTGAAGCAATATTGTCAGTGCTTCTCTGCTGTCCATAGGGTTTTCAATGGTGGATTGATTTTGGGGAATGGGTTGTTGGGTCCATCTGCCATTTCTACAGCACCTGGTGTTCCCAGGCGGTCTCCCATCCAAGCAGGGTAGACACTGTTTAGCGTCCTAAATCTGATGGGATCAGATGCCACAGGGCTATGGCTGCAGGCTTTTCTCTCTCATACACACAAATACACCTACATTCACATAGACATAAATTATGATCCATGGTTTAGTCACATTCAACACATTGTTAAAATCCATCACCTGAAAAAATTTTGTTTAATTAAATAAATATTTTTAACAGATTACTTTTTAAAAACTTGCAAGATAGAGATATGGTGAATCTATTGATTTGTCATCTTTAGAAGATATTTTCATATTTTCAGGCCTTTATTAAAAAAGGATGAAATTGAAATTCCAAGATTACAGAATTTCTTATAAAGTTATCTATGTACTTTTGCTGATGTTTGTGCCAAAATTACTCCTCAGATGGCTATCAGGACAGGAGATGAGCCATTTCACACTCTTGTTGTTATTAGGTGCCATCAATTCAAGTCTGACTCATAGCAACCCTCATAGGGTTTTCAATGGTTGATTGTTTCTGGATTGCTTTGTGAGTGGATTACTATGTCCTTCTCCCATTTTTACATTGCTGGGGATCAAACTCAGATCATCAGAGAGTGCAGAGCAGGCGCTCTACCAACGGAGCTAAACCCCAGCTTCATAAAGTGGATTAAAGAGAGAAAAAGTAATCCAAGGGAATTTGAAAAGAATGTGAAGTGATTCAAACCTTATCTCAAACTTGCAAAATACTTGGAGGATTCAATGAGATAATAATAAATAATAGTAAATAATAAGTACTCTCCCATACTTTATCTCATTTAATTCTCACAACAACCATAATGTGGGGGTCCAGTAGATACTAATTTTTTTTCTTTAGCGTAGATGAGAAAGTTATGGTACCAAGGATTAATCAGAGGCATTTGAGCTGATTTTTTTTTCTGTATTTTGGAAGACCTTTATATTGCCCCTTGTCACATTTGAAAATCAACCTTGTTGGAAAGTGGAAGTGATGCTTTGCCATTTTTTTTCTTAATGGCCAAGAGAGACCACCTTTAAGAAGAGACCATGAGATCCTATTGCAAGAAAGACACTAATTTCTACCATTGAAAGTGAATGTGGCTAAACTAATAAATGACTTCAAGCAACACCATTTTACCTTTTATCTTGATGAAGACAAAGAAGATTGTATTTTTAATCTGCCTTGGCAGCTCTAGGATCCATAATAGACCAATCCAATTAAAAGTCTATTTACTTCCACCATTTCTATCATGCTAGGTTCCTCTACAAAGATAAAAGTAAGTTGAGCAGGGCAAATCCCATCTGATGAGGAACAATTCTGCCTCTTGATTGACATCATCACTGCCTTTTGTGAAATAGGTTAGCATTCATTTTCTGGGGCTTTTAGGAGTGATTGTTTACTAAGAGAATGGGGAATATGGACAGCATTAGTATTTACCTGACCTAAGACTTTCATGGCAAAATTAAGACCAAAGAGCAAGTTAATAGACACACTTTGGTTCCAAAACAATTGGTAAATGTTTGGAATATCTTAGATGGTTCATACATATTTTATATGGGAACCTTTAAAAGCTTTGACTTCAGCCTAAAACAATCTGTGTGTGAAAGAAGGGAAATGAAGTCTGAGCCACACACAGTCTAACAAACTGAATTTATGTCTGTTGATGTTAAATGTTTATTCAGCTTGCAGAGCATAGTGTGGTAATTAATGACCTAGAGAAAGGGGACATGGGTTTTAGATGTTCCAGTAGCTATCATCGTGCTTATTAAAATCATTTCAGCTTTGTAGATTTGATATAGATTGCCAAGGCAAAGTGATTGTTTTTCGGTCACAAAAGTGTAGAATAGACTTCTGCTGTTTAAGAGTAACCCATCACTCTCTAAATGTAGTGAAATCAGGCATAACCTAAAACACAGATATTATCTCTCTGATTTAAGCTTAAACCATTAACATTATCATTAGCCCCATTTCTCCTGAGACTTTGCAGACTAAGCCAGCTCTTAATTGAGAGATAAGCTTCTACCTTATTTTAGAGAGATTCTAGCAACACTTCAGATCTCAGCTTCCATGGTGGCCAGGAATAGTACAAATTTTAAGACTCAGACTGGGGACATAGCTTAGTAGTATAGCAACTTCCTACATGCTGAAGACTCTGGGTTTCATCCCTTGCACTCAAAGGACAGGGGGATAGACAGTTAAATAGATATAGACTCTAGCCTACATATATTTCCTTGTTTCTCTGGACACAAACAAAGATGGAGTGATGATTTTGTGTGTGTGTGTGTGTATGTGTGTGTGTGTGTGTGTGTGTGTGTAATAGGAATTATTGAAACTTCAAAAAGTACCTGTCAAAGTATCAGGCATACAAAATATGAAATAAATTTTATTTATTATGATCTTTATCAACAGAGGTATTGGTAATAGCAGCAACAGCAGCAAGATCATCCTAAAGACTGTTAGATAAAAATATTCCCTAGATTAATGTATCTGTTCTCAAATGACTCAACATGAATTTTGAATCTATAAGGTCAAATTAAGGAAAGAATGTCTTTAGATAATCTAAAGCATATGATTACATTAAACAAAATAGGAGATGATATGGTTATACAGACAAATATGAGATATAGTATAGTAACACACTGACCTTGATTTGATCATGTCACTTTTAACCCTACAAAAAAGAAAGGTTAATACTTACAAAGCAAGTATTTGAAATAGCAAGAAATAGTCCTGGCTTCTGATGTTCTTTGTGCAATATATCTGTTAAGACATCTAAATATCTTCCTCATATTTCTATAATTGACAATTTTTCTCAGGGGACAGGTGAATGACATTCAAACCGTTCTATTGGCCTTGTGAAAGATTGTTGTTGTTATTGTTGTTGTTAGGTGTCATCTAATCATATCCAACTCATAGTGACCCTTATGGGGTTTTCAATGGCTGATTGTTTTGGGAATGCCTTGGGAGTGGATTGTCATACCCTCCCATTTTTGTGGTGCTGGTAATCAAACTCAGGACCTTAGAGACTGCTGAGTGGCACTTGACCAACTGAGCTAAGTCCCAGCCCATTGTGAAAGATACCAGACCAGTTACAATCTATAGCCATTATGTCAAACTAAACTCGATGTTGAAGGGTCATGAAGGGAGGTTATAGAAAACTCTCTGCTCAACCACATTCTTGCATTTAAGTCTAGCCATTTCTATGAGGATATCTTTCCCATAACATCTATTTGTCATTACAATTTTGCAAGTACTTGCTAAATTACAAGTTTGTAGCTGGGGTCAGGAGTACCAATACATCTCCTAGTAATGGTCATTTGTTGGGCTCTTACTAGTAATAGCCAGTGCCACTAATCAGCAAAGTCAGTACCTGAGATGAGTTTCTGTGTCTAATGATTTTTTGTTTAAAAACAGGTTTCTCCAACTTCTCTTTTTGTCCTTTAAAAACTTCTTGCCTCAGCCTTTTGTCCTTTAAAAACTCCTTGCCTCAGCTTCTCTTGATATGCTTACGATCTGTCTTGGGATGCATTTTCCAGGTTACAATCCCCTATTCATTCCCAAATAAATTCATTTTTCTTTAGAGAGTCTCTCGCTATTAGTTACATAGCTTGACAGAATGAACAAACAGAGGAGATTAAATAGATATTCCTCAATCAGTCCCTTTGGCAAGAAATATTAGATTCAATCACTCGAACTAAACTAGGTGTCCCATGACCACCAGTCAGTTCAGGGTCTACATTGGAGGTACTGTCCACCTGTACCCTACAAAACACATAGGTGCCAAGTAAGAGGACGGCAACAGTAGCCAAAATAAATATACAGCCTAGGCAACAGTGTACCTTTGAGACTGCAATCTGTTTGTGGAAATCAAGTGTCAATTCATCTTCCTTCTGAAAACCTGGTAATTGCACCTTAGGAGAGTCAGACAACTTTTAAGTATTTAAGGAAGCACCACCAATTGATCATGTAATCATCAGATGACTGCAAAGATCTGTCCAAAGTAAGGCTACCTTTGGTTACTCCAGTTAATTCTTGAAGGGAACAGTGATGTTTTATATTTTAATAACTTGCAAGTGCTTATCTTGATAGTGGGGCGTCATTTAATTACAAAAAACTGGTCAAAGTTTGTTTTTGAGCTCCTAAAACATTGGTGATATAACTTTGGCTTTGAAATATATGCAGGTCAGTCTCACTGGCCAGGGCTATTATGGATGATCAAATTACCCTAGACTTGCTCCTCACAAGCCAGATTAATGCAATCACTAAGATGTCCTTCTGTACTTGGACTAATGCCATGGGGCAAATAGAAAATTTAATACAGATTCTTAAAGAGAAAGTCACCAAGGTTTCTAAGTTATATGTGATGATTTCAAGTTGTTCAAATTCTTGGCTTTAGCGTACTGGAAACCATAGTTTAAGTTAACACTAAATGTTGACCTCACCTCGCTGTATGGAGTCCTGTTGATGAAAACCTTACTTAGTACTGTATGAGACAGATGAGTTACCCATTTGTAGGCCAGACTGAATGAATCATTAACCAAGTTGGCTGAAGGAGTGCTATGCTTATGGGAAATTTTCCTAAAAACCAAGATAATATAGGCATCAGGGTATATATGTTGCCAATTCTACGTACTTTCCTTACGTTTTTTCATGTGTGACAACCAAAGACATTGGCTCCTTTTGTTCCATATTATCTTTTTAAGAATTTTTATAGAGAAAATAGGCTTGAAAGATAGAGATTATGTTTCTCTCCAGAGAGAGGTGCAGGTGTGTTTACTGTATCAGATAACAAAGATGGTATATGTACTTTGGGCAAAGATCAGAGAGTTTCACTATCTATTATCAAAGATTTAAGTTATATAAACTGGGTTTCATTTTCTGTAATTACATATTCTATGTATAGCTATCATGTAGACTTTTTTGTCTATCTTTCCATGGAATTTAGGGCTCTGAGGGCTGCAAAGGTAATAATATTCCCGATATTTCTACTGTTAAAAGTAATAAAGTTCCTTCCCTCTGATCCACAAGTTTCATGTCTTCTGTCATTCTTCATAAAACTATGGCAGCTAATATTTTAGTTTGCAAGCAGAGTAAAATGGCAGGCCTTTCAGAGTTATTGACAGAGAGTAGAGAAGTTGATGGAATTATTGTGGCAAATGTTTTTATCTTTCTACTTAATTTTCATCTCATTTTTGTGCTACTTCATATAGTGGTGGGCATGAAATTTATTCATATAATATTCATTCTGCAATGTGGAAACTATCTCCCCCTGAGATCACCATGTACAGTTGATTCTTTCTCACTGGGATAATAGTTGTGCTAACAAATTGTAAGTATTCCTTACTAACATTAAAACAATTAGGTCAAGATCATAAGCCACTTATTAGGGATGGATTTCTAAGAAAATATGTAATATCAGTAACTCTTTCACTAAAATGTCTTTGTTTATGAAATCTATGTATTCATAAAGTTTAAGTTTATGAAACTTAACTATGAAACTTAAAGTTATGAAACTTAACTATGAAACTTAAAGTTATGAAACTTAAAGATAAAGTTTATTCTGAACCAACAGATAGGCTGAAAACTCTAGTGGTTTGGCACATAAATTTTATTTCCTATTCACACAAATTCTGCTGAACATTTCCTGAGGGAAGATTCCTTTATGTTGTCCAGGCTGCTGGATCTTGCTTCTCCATTTATGTTTCCACACTTTGATTGAATGAAAGACATATTGAGGTATTTCACATGGTGTTTTTACTGCCTCAACATGAAAAACCTATGACAATGGCTTTCATAGTCCATTGAGAAGAATTAGTCCATGACTCCACCAAATTGGAAGGTAACTAAGAAATGTAATTTACTACATGTTTAAGGAAGGTAACACGTTACTAAATTTTCTACAAAAATTAGAAAAACTATTATCTTTGTATCCCATCATAAATCATGATTAAGTCATTGTTGGTCCTCAGTGTCTAGATGGGAAAATAAATAAGCACCATCAGAAAATACATTCCCCTCAGATAGAAAGGTTGCCTGGTTTTCTCTGAAGTGGGTGAACTACTAGCATGGTGAAAAAACATTCTTAAGTCTTTCTATGAAAGAATCTAAGAATGCCAACAGTCAGTCTAACTATATTGGAATAATTATTTCAGAGACAGTTTTAATAATATTTCATATATATATATGTATATCCCTTCATTTAATACTCATAAACCCTGCAAGTTAGATTTTGTCATAATTCTCATTTTTAAAATGAGGAAAAGTAGTTAAGGAGAGAAAAGTCAACCACCTATGGATTAAAAATCAGGATATTGAAGAATCAAAACATTTTAGTTCTTCAGATAAGCCTCTTCACCACTTCAGTATTCTACATTCTTATAATCTCCACACAGTATGAGGGTGTGTATTTGTTAGGTCTTTCCAAGTACTCAGTATCTCTTGTTGCTAAATGCCATCGAATCGAGTCTGACTCATAGCAGCCCTACATACAATAGAACAAAACACTACCCAACACCATGCCACATCATCAAATGGAGGTCCCTAGGTCTTTACTCCATTCTTGCCATTAAGGTCCACTCCAATTTGAGTAGGCAACTCTTCCCTAGTCATCTTTTGAGTGCCTTCCAACCTGGAGGGCTCATTTTCTGGCACTATATCTGAAAGTGTTTCTCTGCTATTCATAGGGTTTTTGATGACTAATTGTTTCAGGAGTAGGGTAGCCATGTCCTTCTTCCTAGTCTATCTTCATCAGGAAGTTCAGCTGGAATCTGTCCCCCATGGGTGACCCTGCTGGTATCCATAATGCTTTCAATATCACAGCAACATGCAAATCACTACAGTATGGCAAACTGACAGATAATGGGGGCAATGTCTCCTAGAATGGTACAAAGATTACTTCCCTCTGTTAAATAATACAATTTGCTACCAACTGTAAAAAAAGACCAAAGTTTTGTAAAACCTAGAATATGAGAGAGTTTTGAGAGTAGAGAAAGTTGAAAATTTTTTGTTAATCTGAGCTACTTTTTACTTTATTGTGCTTCATAATTTACATCATGAAAAAAGTGATAGGTGATTTAGTGTCTTAGCTATTTGGTTAACATTTGTCTCATTTTCAGAACAAATAAGATACCCAAATTTTCCAGAAATTCATTCAAAACACAATTGAGCCATAGTTATATTTGGTATAATAAGCATAAATTGCTGTATTATACTGGCATTGATGTTTAAATTTTACTAATATTTGAAAATGTAAGCTAACATATGGGCTGTATATTAAATAACAATAAATGTTAATAGAAAACAAGTTTTTAAAGGAATTTTATGTCTGTTAGCTGACTTAAGATTATGAACATCTTGTGAGAGAGATAGACTATCCATTGTCACGGTCATAATAGAGACAGAAAATCTGTGACAGAGGTTAAACTGCTGTATTTATTTTTAACTCAAATTAGTCATATGAATTTATAAGCCATGCTGGTTGCCAAAGAGCAAAATAAGATATTTCTTATGTGTCAAAATGTTATGGTTTGAATTTGAAGTGTCCCCTAGGATCATGTGTTGAATGCTTGGTCCCCAGCTATCCTGCTGTTTTGGAAGGTGGTAGAAACTTTAGGAGGTGGGGCCAGCTAAAAGGAAGTAGGATACTGGGGGAATGCCTTTGAAGGTAATAACTGGTTTCCAGTTCTTTTTACTCTCTCTGTCTCTTGTCTCACATAAAGTAAATAGCTTTTCTCAGATACTCCTACCATCACAATATTCTTACCTTTCCATGGGCCTAGAAAATGTGTTGAAATAAACCTTTCCTCTATTTAAATTGTTCTGGAAGATATTTTACACAGTGATGAAAGTCTATACACAAAGAATATGCAATTTTCACAAGTAGGAACAATGAGTCAGTGATGGAACTAAACTAAGTGAAATGTAATTTGGTTAAGATCCCATCAGAATAGTGTTTTGCCATTCTGGTTTTGATCTCATTCAATTACATATGAACACAGAGAAGTAACAATTCAAATTGGTTTAGCTGAAGGTTCAATTCATAGTCAAGATTTTGAGACAACTAACTACGTTAATATGGGAAAAGGATGTGGCAATCCACTCCCCAGGCAATCCTGAAACAATCAGCCATTGAAAACTCCATAAAGGTTGGCAGTTAGAAGAGATAAAAACTAAGATTGCTGTGGTTTGATGAATTTGATAGCCATATGCCCTTACTGCACAGTATATGCCTTCCACGTGTAATATAGTGTGGTCATTCTATATGGGCCACTATTTCTAACTGCCTATTTGTTGACACTTAATGATAATGCCCTTTGTGTAGAAAGTTTTTATGTATCATCTGTCCAAATAAGGCAGGGTGAAGTCTTTGTCAAGAAACATCTTTTTAAGAATATAGTTTAGTTTACTATTTCAGTAGCACATTGTGCTATTTGATTTAACAATACTTACATTTATATTCTCTCATAAATGATTTTCAATCATATCTGTTTGCTGTTGCATAAATATTGCCCAGATATTATGAGAAAAATGCCTTAAGTCCCCAGGGAAAACCAGTTCAGATTCACAGAAAAGTGATTTAGAGAAAGAAGGGAGAATAGAATTTGTAATTCTGCATGGGTTCAGGAGAATTACCATTTAGATTCAGTGCTGACCTCACTCAGGAGATTTGTTTTGGTATTAAAGGAACATATTTATCTAAACATCATCCCTTCAAGCTAGGGTGTTATTACATCTTTCAAAAAATTGCAAACTAATAAAATCTTAGGGAATTCTTCATGTTTCTGGAGAGTTTAAATTCCACATGTTCAAACTGTCAGCTTTAAGTAAGTCATGCAAAACTCTATTTAAATGATTCAGCTTTTCCCTGAATATGGGAAATGGGAAATGTTATTTGGTAGCTAGAATAAAATGCTTTGAATGGCAATGAATAGATTAAACCTGCTCACAACCACTGAGCAGAGATAATAAGAGATGATTTTGAAAGCAGAAATAGTCATTTGTGGTGGGCTTTGCTGTTTACACACTAGCATGCGTGATCATGTTAGAGAGTGTGGGTGAAACCAGCAGGCATTTTTCCATTTCTGTAAATGAAGCATTCACTGGAAGTTCCTTTTGCTAGAATTTTTCACATCTTGCCCTTGACTCTCATTCTCCAATAAGCTCCGAAGGGGCATAGAGTAGAAAAACATCCGTGAATGGAAATCAGGAAACCTTGTGGAAGGGGTCCCCTGAACAGATCTCAGCAAGATGATTCTTAAATGCCAACCAAGATCCATGCAAAACAATGTTGTTGTTGTTAGGTGCTGTCAAGTTGGGTCCAACTCATAGCAACTCTCCTAGGTCTTTCAATGGCTGATTGTTTTGGGATTACTTTGGGAGTGGATTACCAGGTTCTTCTCCCATTGTTGCAGCCCTGGGGATTGTACCCAGGTCCTCAGGGAGTGTAGAGCAGCACCCTACCAACTGAGCTTAACCCCAGCCCCAATGCAAAAGAATACTAGCAGTATATTACTTTAAAAATATGTGGTAAGGAGCTTCTGGGAATAGTTTGGAGCTTATACAAAGCTAGATTTCAGATGAGCTCTGTCCCTTTCTATTCTGATTAGGACAAAGTCAAAGTCAATGAATTTCTTTGAGTCTGAATTTTCTCACTCGTAGGAGTAGCAATAATGGTAGTGCATGTTGTTGTTGTTGTTGTTAGGTGCTGTCGAGTTGGTATCTGACTCATAGCGACCCTCATAGGGTTTTCAATGGCTGACTGTTCCGGGATTGCCTTGGGAGTAGATTGCTAGGTCCTTCTCCCCTTTTTGCGGTGTTGGGAATTAAACTCAGGACCTCAGAGACTGCAGCACAGCGCTCTACCAACTGAGCTAAATCCCAGCCCAATGGTAGTGCATACATCATCATAAACTAGGCAATATATGCAAATGCTTAGGACCATACCTGGTCCATAGTTATTTTAAAACCAGGAAAAAAAAAACTATCAAAATAAGAACTTCTTGGGTTCTTTGAATTTATAGTCAATATGTTGATGAATATTCTGAATAAGTTTTCAATAAGTATTTTTCTAAAATCTTAACTGTGCACCTTACTGTGTCCTGAAACCCTAAAGTGCTCAGACATGAAGATAAGATATAATTCTCTACGAAAGCATATAAATTTCCTAATTCCATAAAACCCATCTGTCTTCCACACCTCTAGTCTTTTAATATCTTATCATTTGCAAAATATGAAGATTTTCTGGTGACTGTTCCCATCACAAGTCCTTCCCTATGTGTTACTCTGCGGGGGGATCTGTCTACAATTGCATTTTTCTGATTTTTTCACGTCTTTTAGACTGTCTTTTCATGTAAAATGCTTCCTGTGGCTGATAAACATCCTTGTCTGTATGTACTGGTTAATTACTTTCCAAAGCATCTGTTGCTTGTCAGGCAAACATGTTCCACAAGTTCTTAAAAAATAGATTTCCTTTCTAGAAAACTCAGTTAAAACATTCTCCAAAACATAAGATAAAGTGCCTTCCATTTGTTAGACATCTAGTAGCTATCTGGTTGTTCTTTAGTAATTTCATCTAATCCTTTGCCTAATTCAGTGGGACAGGTTATATAGCCATTTGACATATCAAGAAAAGAAAGAATTACATAAGTCAAATAATTTGCTTCATGAATGAAACTTGAATCTGAGTCTGTATTGCTGTAAATTACTTGGGAGCAAATGTTTTCTCATTAGACATTTGGATTATGTGAATCAAATGATGGAGATTTTTAAAACAAAATAATAGCAATAATAATCATGACCACTTGCACATCACATTGTTGTCTGGTGCTGTCAAGTTGGGTTAGACTCATAGTAACACTTTGTACAACAGAATGAAATACTCCCTGACACTGTGCCATGCACAGTACTATGTCAGTGCTTCTGTGCTATTCATAGAGTTTTCAATGACCGATTGTTCCAGTATTCTTTCAGGAGTGGACTGCCAGTTCCTTCTCCCATTTTTGTGATGCTGGGGATCAAATCCAGGGCCTCAGAACACCCAGAGCAATCACTCTACCAACTAAGCAAAACCCCAGCCTGCAGCATCATAACCACCATCTAAAATCCACAGTAATTCTAGATTATAGAATATCACTCTGCAGCAAAGGACTCTCTATGTAGAAGGTATAGAGGGAAAAACAAGTGTAGTGGGCAAAACTCTAAGACTATCTCTAAGATTTCCCGCCCTTGCTGTATGTCTTTTGTTTAGTCCTGTCCTTGGAATGTGAGTGGAACTTATGAATGTAACAGGTCATTGTGCACATGATTATATTACATTCTTTGACAGACGGTATAGTTCAGATGCAATTAATGCTCCCAATCAGTTGAATTTGAATTAATAAAAAGGTAGGTTATTCTGGATATCCCTAATTAATCAGGTGAATTCTTCAAAGAGGTCAGATAGATTCAAAGTGAAAGACACTCCTCCTGCTTGAGCTAAAGGTACAAAGAGTGATGTTGTGAACTAATGATAGAGGTAGTCACGTAGCAAGAAACAGGTTAGCCTCTAAGTGCTTGGAAGAGAGCCCTGAGCTTCCAATGAGATTACAGTTCTGGCTGATGTCTTGATTTAAGATTGATAGGACATACATTATGGGACCCAGTGAAGATCTATCTAGGTGCCTGGCCCACAAAAATTATGAAATATCAACTGGGCACAGTGGCAGATGCCTGTATTCCCAGCAGTTTGGGAGGCGGAGGCAGGAGGATTGCCAGAGTTCGAGACCAGAGGCAGTCTGTGTAATTTAGCAAGTCCCTGTCTCAAAAAGTAAAAAAAAAAAAAATGGGCTGGAGGTGCAGCTCAGTGGTCCAGCACTTGCAAAGCCTGCAAGCACAAGGCCCTGGGTTCAACCCCCAGTACTGAAAAAAATTATGAAATATCAAATATATTTTAAAGCCTCTAATTTTGTGGTGGTTTATTTCATCATAATGGAAACCTAGTATGTTTATTCAAATGTCAAATGAGTGGTAGACAATAAGCAAAATAGGAATTCAGTAAAGTAGAAATAAATCAATTTAGGGGGTGGGACAGATGGTAACATTGCTATAGAAGAGGCTTCAACTCAATGAAGATTAATGCTTTATTACAATGCTTTCTTTTCCCCATGTTGCTCTCCTGTGTGTAATATGTCATTTTCTTAGATTGGTTTCCCCTGAAGCAGACTTTACGACATGGGTTCATGAACAAGACTCATTATAGAAATCCTCCAGAGAAACCTAGGTAGAGGAAGGGAAGAAGTCGAGTAAGAGGGCAATTTTAGGCAAAATCCCAGCTTTAGCTGAATCCCATATGGGCCATCTGTAACATAAGTATTTCCTAAACTTCATATTTACTTAGAACAAAAGTACATGTCCTTCCAACTTGCAAATATGAGCAAAACAGAAAGCCATTTCAATAATTCAGGGGCAGTCCTTAGAAGAGAGACACAGGTGAGGATGATTAAAAGAAAAAAATGTACGTGGTAATTCCCCCAAAATTTGTAAAAGGATTCAAGAGAAACAGGGTGATACACCAGTAGTGCATATCTTGATTATGAACAATTAAAAATATTACAATTAATGGTTTAATAACTCTGAAGCACTGCTTATGAAAAATTTGTAAACTGATTAAGAGAATGTGTCTCTTAATACTATGATTGCCGTTTTTAAATGACTCCTATGTTCCAGTCACAATTTCATTTAATACTTACTGCATCCTTATGATATGACTCCTATTATAATCCTCATTTTACACATGAGGGCATTTCAGTTCAAAGAGATTCAATAGCTTGGCAGCGTGGACACACTGTAAGTGAGTGAGATGATATTGAACTCTTCTAGTCATGCTGTCACCGTTCTGCTACACTAAGCCACTACCACTTTCAGGGTTTGAGTAAAGCTAGCAAACTATTTTAAAATAATGATCTAAGAAGTGTACTGACTATAGGTCAGTCTTCCATGCACTTTACATAGATTATTTTACCAAGTATTTCGTGATATGCCTTTATCATTTGGAGGGTGGAAGTGTAATGTCTGTCATGTACTCTGCTATTCTGGCAAGCTTGTGCTTTCATCTTTCTCTCTCTCTCCTTCTCCTTTCCTTCCTGACTTTTCCTTCTCTCCTATCTTGATTTCATGTTTAAGGAATTTGCATTGGAGAGCATATGTGTGGCCAAAACTATGTTGGTATTACAATGATGAGTTACAAAAGGTCACATAAGCATGAAATATGGCTTCTGAGAATTTACAATATTTCACAGAAAATCACCAAACCAGCATAATAGCAAATACATGTAATCCCAGTGACTCAGGAGAAAGAGTCAGGAGGATGGTGAGTTCAAGGGCAGGGGCAGTCTACACAACTTGTTGTTTTTGTATCTGACCCATAACAATCCTCATAGGGTTTTCAATGGCTGATTGTTTCAGGATTGCCTGGGGAGTGGATTGCCATGTCCTTCTTCCATGTTTGTGGTGCTGGGAATCAAACTCAGGACCTCAGAGACTGTAGAGCAGTGCTCTACCAACTGAGCTAAATCCCAGCCACCTACACAACTTCGGAGGTCCTATCTCAAAATAAAACAAAACAAAAAGCAAAAACTCAAAAAGGGACAGGGGTGTAGCTCTGAAGTAGAGCACTTGCCTAGCATGTCCCAGGCCCTCCAAATACCAACCCTCTCAAGAAAAATCAAATAAACACGTGAACACCTACGACATAAGCTTGTGGTAGGGGAAAGGAAAGTTGACTCAGAGAATTATTCCATGGATATTTTAAAATATTTTTTGAGTTGACCATTGAGTGGGGTACAAAGGTGCATGCCTATGATCCCAGTGACTAAGGAGGCTTTGACATGAGGATGATGAGTTAAGGGCTAGAGGAAGCCTAAGCAACTTAGTGGGATTATGTCTAAAAAAAAAAAAAAAAAAAGAAAGAAAGAAAGAAAGAAAATTGGCTTGGGGTGCATCCCAGCAATAAAGCACTTAAAGTATCGGTGAGACCTTCAGTTTAATGTCCAAATGCCTTACACACACACACAATGTTGGCAATTAAACTACACTTTGAAATCAGATTTAGATTTTGAGCAGTGGAAGGACAGTATGAACAGACTGATGGAGACAGGAAGGAGAAAATTTTCTAGTCTTCACATACTTCCATTTGGTTATAAGAAAAAAAGAGGAGGAATTATGTAGGTAGGAGGGCAGATTGTGGACTCTAAATGCCAACTAAAGAAGTTTAAACTTGCCAGGCATGGTGGCATAGGGCCTGTTATCCCAGCAGGTGGGGAGGCGGAGGCAGGAGGATTGCAATTTTGAGACCAGAGGTGGTCTGTGTAACTTCGCCAGACCCTGTCTCAAAAAAGAAAGAAAGAAAGAAAGAAAAAAAAGGGCTGGGCGTGCAGCTCAGGGGTCCAGCACTTGCAGAGCATGCAAGTGCAAGGCCCTGGGTTCAACCACCAGTACCAAAAAATAAGTAAATAAATAAATAAATAAGCTTGTGTTCAAAGTCCCAATTTCTTTCTTTCTTCTTTCCTTCTATCATATATCTATATCTATATCTATATATACATATATATAGAGAGAGAGAGTCAAATTTGCTTATAGAGTCATCACCTTACATATTTTACAAGATAATATAAACTTAAGAAAAAAGTAGGAATTTTAATTAATATGTAATAGGAATCATATACAATCATGGGTTATACTCTCTGATTTTTTCCTTACTTTCTTTTCATATGTTCACATTGTTGCATTCTATATTTAGTACTTTTGGTCTCCATCTTTACCTGTCTACATTGTTCCCCCTTCCCTTGCCCCTTTCCTCAACCTCCCCTCCCACCCATGGATGCCTTCCCTCCTCCTGTTAGTATTTTCCATTCTTAGATAAGTATGATAATTCGTGTGTGTGTGTGTGTGTGTGTGTGTGTGTGTGTGTAGAAATATTTTTTCCTTTAAGTTAGTTTCAGCTACCACATATGAGTGAGAACATATATTATTTCTCTTTTTGTATCTGGGTTAATTGACGCTCTAGTTCCATCTATTTTGCTGCAAATGATATAATCTCATTCTTCTTTACTGCTGTGTAACATTCTATTGTGTATATATAACACGGTTTTTCAATCCACTCCTCTGTTGATGGACATCTTGGTTGGTTCCATACCTTTGCAATTGAGAAGAATACTGCATTAAATACGGAAGTGCAGGTGTCCCTGTGATATGATGACTTATCTTCCTTTGGGTATATTCCCAGGAGTGTGGTATAGTTGTGTCATACAGTGGTTCTATTCTTAGTTTTCTAATGTACCCCCAAATTGAGTTCCAAAATGCCTGAACTAATTTACAGTCTGATAAGCAGTGTAAAAGAGTTCCTTTTTTGCTGTATCCTTGCCAGCATTTGTTATTATTTGTTTCTTTATCCTGGCCATACTTACTGGAATGAGATGGAATCTTAGTGTTGTTTTGATTTACTTTTCCCTAATAACCAGGGATATTGGGCATTTTTTCATGTGTTTATTAGCCATTTATATTTCCTCTTTTGAGAGCTATGTCTTTAGTTCCATTGCCCATTATTTATTAGGTTATTTTTTTTTTTTGGTGTTTGATTTTTAAGTCCTTTGTATATTCCACAAATTAATACTCTGTCAGATGTGTTGGATGTAAAGATTGTATCTTATTCTGCATGTACTCATTTTACTCTGTTAATTGTTTCCTTTGCTACACAAAAACATTTTAGCTTTATGTAATTCCACTTGTCAGTTCTTGGTATAGTTTCCTAGGCAATTGGAGTCTTGTTAAAGAAAGATTTTCCTATGTTTATGTATTGGGGCATGTTCCCTATCTTTTCTTTTAGTAATTTTAAGATTTCCAGTCTTAATCAGGTGCGGTGGTGCATGCCTGTAATCTCAGAGGCTCGGGAGGTGGAGGCAGGAGGATCTCAAGTCCAAGACCAGAGGCAGTCTGTGTAATTTAGGGAGATCCTGTCTCAAAAAGTTAAAAAAAAATGGGCTGGAGGTGCAGCTCAGTGGTCCAGCACTTGCAAAGCATGCCAAGGGCGAAGCCCTGGGTTCAACCCCCAGTACCACATACACACACACACACACACACACACACACACACACACACACACACACACACACACAAAAATTTCCAGTCTTATGTTGAGATCTCTTATCTATTCAGGAAGTTATATATCCAAATTCATTCTATGATTCCAGTATCAGTATCACCCTGATACCAAAAACATATAAGGGCACTACAAAGAAAGAGAACTATAGACCAATTTATATGATGAACATTGATGAAAAAATCTTCAATGAAATTCTTGCAAAGCAAACAAAGCAATACAAGAGAAGATCACAGTCAGGTGGGCTTCATTCCACAAATGCAAGGCTAATTTAACATACATAAACCAATTATTATATCCAACATATCAAGACAGTTGCAGACAGAAATCATATGGTCATCTCAACTGATGCTGAGAAGGCTTTTGACAAAGTTTATCATCCCTTAACAGTAAAAGTCCTGAAGAAATTGGGTATAGAAGAAATTTACTCAACATTATAAAGGTCAACTATGACAAACCTTTAGCCAATATTATATTAAATGGGGAAAATTGAAAGCATTTCCTCTAAGATCAGGAACAAGACAAAGATGTCCACTCTCTCCTCTTTTATTCAATATTGTGATTGAAGTCCTAGCCTGAGAAAGAAATGAAAGGAATATAAATATTCACAGATAACATGATCCTATACCTAAATTGCCTGCAGCCATAGCCCTGTGCATCCGATCCTGTCAGATCTCAGAAGCTAAGCAGGGTCGGGCCTGGTTAGTACCTGGATGGGAGACCGCCTGGGAACACCAGAAGCTGTAGGCTTGGGAGAAGGACCTGGAAACCCCCTCCCAAAAATCAATCTGCCTTTGAAAATCCTATGCACAGCAGAGAAGCACTGATAATAGTGTTTCCCCTGTTGTACAGAGGGTCGCTATGAGTCGGATAACGACTTGACGGCACCTAACAACAACAACATACCTAAATGACTAAATATTCTACTAAAAAACCTCTGAGAGCTAATTAGCTCCTTCAGCAAAGTAGCAGGATACAAAATAAACACTCAAAAATCAGTAGCCTTCATTTACACCAATAGTGAACAGAAAGAGAATGAAATCAAGGCAATAATGTCATTCACAATTGTTCTTGTTGTTAGGTCCCATCTAGTTGAGTCTGACTTACAGTCACCCTAGGTATAGCAGATCGAGAAACACTTCCTGATTCTGTGCCAGGCACACTATCTTATTTATGTTTAAGCCCATTGTTGTAGATCCTGTGTCAGTCCATCTGGTGGAGGGTTTTCTTTTTCTTTTTTTTTTTTTTTCTTCTTTTTTTTAACCTGCTACTCTCCCAAACATGATGTCTTTCTCCAGGGATTGATCTTTCCTGACTACATGTCCGAAATATGTAAGATGCAGTCTGGCCATTCTTGCTTCCAAGGAGCACTCTGGTAGCACTTCCTGTAGGACAGATCGGTTGGTTCTTTTGGCAGTCCATGGTATATTCAATAGATGTCTCCAGCACCATGCCTATAGCTGTAGCCCTGTGGCATCTGATCACATCAGATCTCAGAAGCTAAGCAAGGTTGGGTTTAGTACTTGGATGGGAGACCGCCTGGGAACACCAGGTGCTGTAGGTGTGGGAGACAGACCCAGCAACCCGCTCCCAAAAATCAATTCACCTTTGAAAACCCTATGAACAGCAGAGAAGCACTGACAATAGTGTTTCACCTGTTGTATGCAGGGTCGCTATGAGTCAGATACCTACTGGATGGCACCTCACAACAACAGCACCATAATTCAAAAGCACCAATTATTCTCCTGTCTCCCTTGTTCAACGTCCAGCTTTCACAACCATATCATGCAACTGAAAATACCATGGCATGAGTCAGGCACACCTTTGTCTTCAATGTGACATCTTTACTTTTCAATACTCTAAAGAGATCTTTTGCCACAGCTTTTCCTAGTGCAATGTGTCTTTTGATTTCTTAACTGCTGCTTCCACAGGTATTGAGTATAGAGCCAAGCAAAGCAAAATCTTGGACCACCTCAATCTTTCCTCTATTTATTGTGAAGTTGCATACTGACCCAGTTGTAAGGATTTTTGTTTTGTTTTGTTTTATTGATGTTTAGTCATAACCCATACTGAAGACTATCATCTTTGATCTTCATCAGTAAATGTTTTAAATCCTCTTCACTTTCAGCAAGCAGAGTTGTGTCATCTGCATAATGGCTGATTGTTTTGGGATTGCCTAGGGAGTGAACTGCCACATCCTTCTCCCATTTTTGCAGTGCTGGGAATCAAATTTAGGACCTCAGAGACTGCAGAGCAGTGCTCTACCAACTGAGCTAAATGCCAGCCCCTCATTCACAGTAGCCCTATAAAATTTAAATAATTAGGAATCAGTCTAACCAAACATCCTAAAATCTCTATAATGCAAACTTCAAAACATTAAAGAAAGAAATAGTAGAACATATAGAAGGTGGAAGGACATCCCTTGCTCATGGATCAGGAGAATTAACATTATGAAAATAGGTATAATACCAAAAGTGACTTACAGATTCAATGCAATCCCCATTAAAATTTTAATGACATACTTTGCAGAAATAGAAAAAAAAATCCCAAAATTCATATGGAAGCACAAAATACCATGGATAGCCAAAATAATGCAAAGCAGCAAAAACAGTACAGGAAATATCACAATACCAGACTTCAAACTATACTACAGGGATATAGTGGCAAAACAGCAACAACAAAAGAACAGTTTGGTACTGGCACAAAAACAGTCATGAAGATCAGTGGACCAGAGCTGAAGACCCAGAGATGAACTTGTGCAACTACAGTTACCTGAACTTTGACAAAGGGGTTAAAGACATAATTTGGAGTAAAGATAGCATCTTCAACAAATGGTGCTGGGAAAATTGGATATTGATATATAGAAGAATGAAAGTAGTTCTATATCTCTCTCAATCTGTATGAAAGTCGATTCAAAATATTTATTTATTTGTAAGACAGGTTTGCACTATTCATCCCAGGCTGGCTTGAAGCTTATGATCCTCCTATTACCACATCTCAAAGTTCCAATTTTTAAAATCCAATTAGTTAAGAAAACTATCAGATTTTGCATAGTGCTTAAATGTATAGTTCTTTCACAGAAATTGTGTACCTGTTGTTGAAAAACCACAGGGATATTCTAATATTTGCTTATTTTGCCTGGTTCAGTAGTGCATGCCTGTAATACCAGTTATTGGGGAGGCTTAGGCAAGAGGATCACGGGGTTGAGGCCAGAGACAGCTTGTGCATCTTGGCAAGATCTTGTCTCAAAATGAAATTTAATAAAGGAATGGAAATATGGCTTAGTGGTAGAGCACTTGCCTAGCACAAAGACCTGTGTTCATTCTCCGCCCCCCAAAAGGGGGCTTTTCACTGGATAACAGAAAAAAGGATAATGCAAGCTAAAGCTTTTCTAAAATGTTTTCTTATGTCAAAGGAACACCTGCCATGAGACTGTGTTTGTTTTATGGCTTTTTAATTTGCTTACCAATTTTCAGTTAGAAAACAAAACAGCTAAAGCCGCATTAAGTCTGGAATCATGCTAATCTTCACCTCACTCTTAGATCAGCATCACTTCTATTGAACAACGTTGCTTTTTTTTCCTTTTCTCTACTCAGGGAGGGGAATAAAAACCTTACTTACAAAACTTTCACTAATAACTTGAAATATCACCACAGAGACAATGAACTTTTCTCCCTGTGTTGATTTAGATATCACATGATTCACTTACAATGCAGGTATGTGCAATTAGACAGAAAAGGAGAATACTATTTGCAATTTCATTGTAAGCAGTAGATGTAAAATCTCAAATTGAATCTCATCATATCAATCTAAAGTATCCAGAAGGAATGGATTTTCAACAGCCTTCCAGGCTGCAATTAAATAACCCAAAGTAAAGTTTCCTTCATTGTGAAGTTTTAACACTGGCAACTACTGCCTGTTCTATGCTTCTAAGAGCTTTTATGTAGGGTTAGGATATAAGTTTTTGTTCAAAGACAAATTGCTATGATAAGAAAAAGTGAAGATATGATTAATATAACAGGGCAGCTAGCATACTTGTGAATTGTCTGAGGCAAATTGGTACATGCTGTCACCCAATTTATATTGAAATCCAAAGAAGCTAGAAGATCAGGTGCACATCTCTGACTCATCACCAACTTTAGTGGTGGATGCTACTTTTAACTTCTGTTAATTCTGTAAACTCTTGAAAAAAATCTGGATAAGGCTTGTTGTTGGTAGAAAAGTTTAGGAACAACCAAAATTTTTATCTTTAGCATAATTCTCACTGGCCAAGTGATATGCTTGAATTTCGTGGATAGATAAACTTTTCCCTGGACTGTGAATGCAAAGATTATATGACATTATCATTTCAGAGGATGAAAGACTTAAAAGAAAGAAATGAGGTTTGATGTAGTCCCTATCTTGAACACTTTATGGAAATATATATTGATTTTATTATAGCCAATTATTGTTTTTTTTTTTTTTTTGAGAAACCTTCATATTGATTTCTGTAGGAGCTGATATGCTAATTAAGCAGGAAAAAAGAAATATGTTGATTTTAACACTAAATATCAAAGTTACTCATTTCAAGGAAATCTATCCTTCCCCCCATGTTCAACGTGTATGATCTTAGGAAGGGAGTACAGGACAATGGAAAGATATTTATGAACACTCTAATTTTATCTCAAGTCAAGTTCAGCTACTTACTAGTTGAGTGAGTCTGAGTTGGACACTTAACCTACCTGGACACTAATTTCTTCATCACCTCATAACGCTCCCTGTGAGCCAATCACTGTGTTAAGTACTTTATATGGATCGTTTCACAATGATCCTTTCAGTTAGGTATTATTATTCCCACTTTTGGATGATAAAATGGATTACTCTCTAATGTCTGTCCATGCTTTGATGTTATTTATAGCATCTTAATTTATGTATTTCCAATTAGTATATAATTTCCATGGGCGAGAAATTATGTTTTTTTGGCCCCTGCAGACACTTATGCCATGTGATGCTTAAAAAATATTCATCAAATGAAAGGAAAAATGAATGTATGCAAGAAAGTTGCTGAAGGTGATACAGCTGTTCAAGCGTGGAATTAGGAGTCAAAAATAAGAAATCTGATCCCAAAAACTAGGTGCTGAACTTGTTCTTTACAATATCTTTCCAGCTCATAGTGCCATTATAAATTTGAGTTGAGAAACTTCCTACAAAGGGAACTCAGTGGGTATGAATTCACTTCCTTTTCTTCATCTCAGATCTGTAGCTCTTAGATCTATTCAGGATACAAGTCATAGAAAACAGAACCACATTGCCTTCCCCACTCTCAAGGGACTCATTCATACTAGGGAACCCATTTAATGATTTACAATAGATGAATATCTCTTTCCTTGGCAGGAAATCTATTTGAGAAAAACAAATTAAGATCAGTTACTTGATGCATTTACTGATCCAAGAAAACCTATGAAGGAATTCGTTTGTCATAGTGAGTCTCTTTCAATAATCTAAGTTATTTTTCATGTTTCTGATTAGATTCTTGATGTAAACTATCAATGTTATTATTATTAGTGAAAATAACATTAGCATCTTCAAAGATGCACAAGTGTGTAATGATGTATATAACATTTCTGGGTGTGAATTTGAATCCAGCATGAAAGAGACTGGAATTCATGGTAAGACTTATAGCTATATAAAAATGAATAATATAAGGATGTAGAACAACTGGATCGCTTATACATTGCTGATAAAAATGACAAATGATGCATACATTGTGGGAAAAAATCTAGAAATGACTCAAAAAGCTAAACACAGAATTATCATAAAACCCAGAAATTCCATCCCTAGACATGATAAACAAAAGACTTAAAAATGGGAACTCAAACAGATATATGTATGGCAATGTTCACCGAGGCATTACTGACAATAGACAAAGCTGGAAACAACCTAAATGCTCATCAATAAATAAATGGATAAATGAAATGTAATATATGTGAAACAACACAATATTTTTCAACCATAAGAAAGAATGAAGGTCTTATACATGTTTTAACAAAGGCGAACTTAAAAAAATCATGCAAAGTACAATGAACCAGGCATGAAAGAACAAGTATTGTATAGCTACTAACATGAAATATCTAGAATAGGAAAATTCATAGATACAGAAAGTAGGTTAAGCTAGGGGTAGATGATAACAAGAATGGAAGGTTACAGCTTAATGAGTGTTCAGTTTCTGTTTGAGATGGTGAAAAGTTTTGGAAATAAGTGGTGATGGTTGTAGAAAATTGTGAATGTAATCAACGCCACTGAATTGCACACTTAAAAGTGGTTAAAGTGGCCAATTTTATGTTACACATATTTTAGCACAATAACAAATAGGAAGAAAAATAACAATGTAACTTTTCATTCTCTTCTTGTACCAAATGTAATAACTCTCATAAACTCATATAAAGGAAGGGGTCTTTTCACAAGAAAAGAATAGATCATTTTCTGGATGGATTTCAAGGAGCATTGGACTGTGGCAAAGGAAATATATGACTATACTAGGGAATATGATAAAGGAGAAAACTTGGTGAGCACAGTTTTACTTCCAAATTTAAAGATTTGTAGACTTCTCAGGAGATATTTCTGGTGAATATTATGGCTCTACTGTGCCACAAAAGATCCCAGAACTAATATCACTAGAACGGTATTTCCCAGCATGCAAAGAACTCTCAGAGTGAATAAATTTGGAAATTTGGAATTAGATAGATTAAATAGGTCTCTTTATTGGAGTACCATACACATTTTAATATGCTATTGTACATTCCAAAAATTCAAGAAAAATATCTTGTCTTCAGCATTTCTCAAACTCAATTTACTATAGAGTTTATTTACATACATCAACATGGTGAATATTCATAGAAATGGGAGGTTGGCAGGGGGCTGTTTCACTAGGTGTGTGTCCAGGTGTGATAAACAATAGTTTTATTTTTTAAAAAAGCTTGTATATTTCTCCCTGTGTGAGGATTATTCTTGCTAACTCTATTGTTGTTAGGTTTCTTCATGACCTTTCTTGGTCAATGAAATTTGAGTGGAATTTCCTGGGAAAGTTCTGAAACCAATGCATGCTACTCTTTCCTCTTCTATGCGATAAGAAATGCTTTATGTAGAAGCAACTCTATCAGCCAAATTTTAAATGTGGATGAGGAAGACGTGTGAACATTAGTGGTCAGAAAGGTAAACTGATAGACTGTTTTATTGCTTAAAAATGTTTTCTACTTCCCCGTGTAGAAAGATTACATTTCTCTCTTCCAAAAATATCAGTCATGGCCATGGCACTCATTTGAGCAATGGCATATGAGTAGAAATTATGTGTATCCCCACGGTGAGCCAATGGTGGGTGTTCCAGACCTCTTTCTGTATCCACAATACTGTAAATATTTCATGTAGAGGCTATCTAGTCCTAGCTTGAAGAGCACATAGAATAAAACAACAGTTAATCCAGTGTTTTACTATGGTAAAATACTAAATTTTGAGATTGTTTGTTACCTCAGCATAGTCTAGCTTAGCCTAATTGATAGAACAAGAAACTCAGAATAGTGTAATAAGTGTTTCATCTCCATAGACACTGTGAGTGTTCCAGAAATGAGCTTATAAATTAAGATATACTAGCATTCTTGCCCAGAATTTTTCTCCTTAAAAGAGAGAGTTTCTAAACTGGGCGCAGTGGTGCATGCCTGTAATCTCAGTGGCTCGGGAAGTGGAGGCAGGATTGCAAGTTCTAGACCAGAGGCAGTCTGTGTAATTTAGCGAGACTCTGTCTCAAAAAGTGAAAAAAATGGGCTGACGGTGCACTTGCAGAGCATGCAAGCACAAGGCTCTGGGTTCAAATCCCAGTACCACACACACACACAAATAAATAAATAAATAAATAAATAAATAAATAAATAAATAAGAGAGAGAGAGAAAGTTTCTACATAGTAAACATTAAACCCTATTCTTTTGGGAATATTAAGTTTAAAAATTAATCAATTAAACATAAGACAGTATTCTTGGCAACTATAATTTCTCTTATGGAGAAAGAGACAGAAATTCAATGCCACTAATATCAGACTATTATCAGATACAATTCTTTGAAAGTTAGTTGTTTTCCCTCAATTTGGTTACATAAGCAAATAAACTATTCCCTACTCATACCATTTTATTTTTCTTTCTGTTTCTGTTTGCATTGTTTTTCAATTACTAAGAAAGGAAAACATATTAGACATTGTAGGTTAGAAAATGTTAAATAGAGTCCTCAAGCTATAAGTCTTGTCAGAACATTTTTATATAATAATACATTCTGTGTTTCTTCAGGAGGAAGCTGTGTCATATATAATTATTCCCTGACTTATTTTTATTACAAAATCCATCTCTGGAGATTAATATTTTGGAAAACATATTTTGGGAAACTTTGATGTGTAAGTAGCTTGCTGCTTCTGATTGTCTTCTGCCACAGAGGGATGAATTTAGCTCTCTGTAAACAAAATAATTATTAGCGAAAAAATTCAAAATACTAAACTCAGGTATGTGTCTTGACCAGAATAAATAAATTCATGGGGATAAAATGTCACCTTGGGAACATAATATACACACAATACACCTGCCTAAGTCTCCCAAGTACTAGGATTACAGAGACGCACTTAGCTAATGACAACCTTCATCATAAGATATTCTCAATGAAGGAAGCAGTGAATTAGGGTTTTTTTGGTGTTTTTTACTTGTTTGTTTTGTTTTTGTTTGTTTACGTTTTATGGAAAACTGCTTATATCATCGAAACCCAGTGATAGTTTGTGGATGAGCTTGGGTTAGTGCTGTTGATATTCTCTGGCTTCATAAAACTGAATGACTCATGTAACTTTCTGGGATTACAAATTCTTCAACTGAAAACAAGATTCAAACAAGAACTTGAACATCTTTTTCTGCTCTTATCATCATTTAATGATGATTAATTATATGGAAATAAACAATACATAATTGTACCAAGACAAACTAATCAAGTTAATAAAATGCCTTTCTTTTTTACATTAAGGTATAAAGAAATTTCTGAAAAATATAATTTTTTTCTTACAGGTATTTATAACATTAGGAGACTTTATCTCTAGATAATATTGTATCTAAATATGTAGGCTCTGTTGGGAGGTTAGCCTCAGTTCACCTCCTGTTTGCCACTTACTAAGTGTGTGGTTTTGAGTAATTTCTTTAATCTCTGAGTTTTATTGAAAATTAGAGATATTAACGCATAGCTCCCAGAATGCACTGATTTGTAAATTAGTCTATGAGTATGAAAGACTAATTCAGTGTCTTTCATAGTATGTTGTTGTTGTTAGGTGCCTTCGAGTTGGGTCCAACTCACAGCGACCCTCATAAGGTTTTCAGTGGCTGTTTCAAGACTGCTTTTCAGGAGTGTACTGTATAACTGCTTATAAATTATATTGATTATTAATTAAATTATAGGTATATGTATCTTCTAGAATCACATAACCTTTTTATCTTACCTGTTCTATATCACTCATGTATCCTCAAATTATCTATTATTTATTTGGTTATATTTTATTCAGAAGATTACACTGTAGGATCCTTAAGAACTGGTAACATGACTTTGAAATAACTGTACAGAGTCTATATACAATTATTATGACTGAATAAGCAGATAAGCTATTACTCTTAAGCATAAAAATATACTAATCTTTGTATACAATAGAGTCACTTTCAAAGGTAATCACTCATCATGTAAGCATAGCATTGTGTATTAGAAAGTAATTTGAATATTTGATACAAAACCTCAGGTTTCCTTCAATTTTTTGTCTTCTTGTATTTGTTTGCTAGCACTGACATAGCAAAATGTCATAGACTGGATTGTTTAAAGAACAAAAATTAATTTTCTCATGGTTCCGGAGGTTGTAAGTTCAAGTCGAAATGATGGCAGGTTAGATTTCTTCTGTGAGGTCTCTTTTTCTAGCTTGCAGATGGCTTCCTTCTCACTGTGTCTTGTGATGACTTTTCTTCTGTGTATACACATTCCTGGTATCTATCAGTAGGTCCAAATTTCCTCTTCTTATAAGGACACCAGGATGGAGTTTAGCTCAGTTAGTAAGGCATTGCTCTGTGCTCTCTGAGTCCCTTGGTTCAGTCCGCCATACTGCAAAAATGGAAGAAGCACATGGCAATCCACTCCCAAAGCAATCCTGAAACAATTTGCCTTTGAAAAACCTATGGCTAGCAGAGAAGCATTGACATAGTGCCAGGAATGGCAGTTGCAGAGTGTTTCCTTTTGTTGTACATAGGGTTACAATGAGTTGGACCTGTCTCGATGGCACCTAACAACAACAACAACGACAACAACATAGGGACATCAGTCAGATTGGATTAGGGCCCACCCTAAGAGCCTCTTTGTAACTTAATCACTTCTTTAAAGACCTGTGCCAATATGGTTGCACTCTGAGTTACTAAGGGTCAGGACTTCAGCATAGGAGTAATGCAGGCATGAAGTTCAACCCATAACATTTTCTTATCCCTCTGCTTTACATAAGCTTGTTGTTGAACTGTACAGATTTGAGTAACCTGCCCCTACATCTTTTTGTACTGTGTATTGTTGTTATATGCCTTCTAGTCAGGTTCGACTCATGACAATCCTATGTACAGCAGAATGAAACACTCCCTGATTCTGTGCCAGGCACAGGATCTTATTTATGTTTAAGCCCATTGTTGCAGACATTGTGTCAATCCATCTTGTGGAGGGTTTTCGTTTTTTTCATTGACCTGCCATTCCCAAAAATGATGTCCTTCTCCAGGGATTGGTACCCCTGACTACATGTCCAAAATAATTGAGACACACTCTAGCCATCCTTGCTTCCAAGGAGTTATCTGGTTTTACTTCTAGGACAGATCTGCTGGTTTTTTGGCAGTCCATTGGCATATTCAATATTTGTCTCCATTATAATTATTCAATATTCACCTTCAGAACCATAATTCAAAATCATCAATTTTTCTCCTGTTTCCCTTATTCAATGTCCAGCTTTCACAACCATATGATGCTACTGAAAATACCTTAGCATGAGTCACAACCATATGATGCTACTGAAAATACCTTAGCATGGTTCCTTTAAGTATCTTGGTAAAAGAAATAGATAAGCAAAATTGGATGGATATCTGATGTGGTTTGCTATGCAATAGTCATGAATAAAATCAGAAGTGCACTAACCAAGATGGATATATCTTCAACTTATGAGTCTTCAATGTCTTCAATGTGACACCTTTACTTTTCAATATTTTGAAGAGATCATTTGCCACAGGTTTTCCCAATGCAATACATCTTTTGATTTCTTGACTGCTGCTTCTGTGGGTGTTGATTGTAGAACCAAGTACAGCAAAATCTTGGACAACCTTAGTCTTTTTTCCATTTATCATGAAGTTGCTTACTGAAAAATTTGTAAGGATTTTTATTTTGCTGATGTTGAGGCACAAACCATACTGAAGTCTGTGTTTTTGGATCTTCACCAGTAAATGTTTCAAATTCTCTTCTCTTTCAGCAAACAGAGTTGTGTCATCTGCACAGCACAGGTTTTTAATAAGTCTTCCTCCAATTCTGATGGCATGTTCTTTTCCATAAAGTCTAGCATCTCAGATTATTTGCTCAGTATAGAATTTGAAGTACAGTGGAAGGATGCAGCCCGATGCACACTTTTCTTGACTTTAAACCAAGTGGTGTTTCCTTGTTCTGTTTGAAATACTGCCTCCTTGTCTAGGTACAGATTCTTTATGAATACAATTGAGTGCTCTGGTATTCCCATTCTTCAAAGTATTACCCGTAATTTGTTGTGATCCACACAGTCAAATGCCTTTGCATATTCGATAAAACATAGATAGACACTTTTCTAGTATTTTCTGCTTTCAGCTAATATCCATCTGATGTCAGGAATGATGTCCCTGGTTCCATGCACTCTTCTAAATCTTTCTCGATTTTCCAGCAATTTCCTGTCTATGTACTGCTGCAGTGGCTTTTGAATGATCTTTAGCAAAATTTTGCTTGAAAGGATTTCATTAATAGATTCTCATGAAATCTATAGGAGATTTTATGTTAACCTTTCGTGTCTACAGGATGATCTGTGAGTACAGACTGAATTATAAACTGGGCCCTCATTTCTGCCAAATGTTCTTCCACACTTATATTTCAATAATTTGTTCCCCCTTAACTTCTTGAATCACGGTATGGTATAATTCTGTAAAAATATTAAAATAGGAAATTTTCACTTTTAACTGAATGGGAAACCAATTGGAGAATGTTGAAAACTTGTGAATGTCCTCTCTAAGGAAATGCAGATGGGTACTTCCATGAATGTTTTTGTATGTAAATTCAGCATAGTGGATTCTTTGATACCTGATCTTATGTTTTTAAAAAATTTTCATAAAAAATTAATTTGGCCCCAAGCAATGGGTCCATTTCTCAGGCTATGTTTACATAATTCAAAGAAGATAGATATTCTTAGCTTTTGTTAAACAGTAACACCACTTATAATGGACAAACTAAACTCCATTTCAAGACTATGAGTAGGACACTGACTTGATAGCACCTAATAGCAAGAACAACAATAAAGTATTTTAGCTTGAAATCATTGCTATAAAAGCCTTAAATATCGATTATCAGCTCCAGCATAATCAATGATATTTACTGTAAAAATAATCACATGAAAAACTGAATGTTGTCATATACTCCTCACAATAAAGGAACCTAATTTGGCAATTAGATTCTCATATTCTGGTAAATTATAATCCATAGATTGATATGCCTATGATATAGATTAATGGTAATCAATTACAGAGTATTGTACATCAATGCCTACATTATGCCCAAAATTAATCTAGTTACTTGTTTTTATCCATATATACATATATATGTTTGTTTATTTATTTATTTATTTATTTATTTATTTAGTGTAGTACTAGAGGATTGAACCCAGGACTCATGCATGCTCTACCACAGAGCTGCACCTCCAGTCCCTTTTTTATTTTTTGCTTTTTATTTTGAGACAGGTTCTTGCTAAATTGCACAGGCTACACCTGTCCTTGAAATCTCAGTCCTCCTGTTCCAGCCTCCTGAGTTGCTGGGATTATAGACATGCTTTGAAGCACCCAGCTGATTTATAGGCATTATAATCAAGAGGAAACAAATATATGAATTGATTAGAGAATAATTACACATACTAACCTGTGGAGTGCTTAGAACAATCTTTTTGGAAGAGGAAATCATAAATAGAATACGTTAGTATGAATGACATTTGGATATATAGAGAAGAGAAAGATGCATTTTGGTTTTTAACTATATTTGCTGAAACATAGAAGGGTAAATGTTAATTATGATAATCTAACAATGCTACCATGTATGTACACAGTTGTTCTGCTACCATGTTTGCCTCCTATCTAGTGTAACTTAGATTATAAGATAGTATTTTCTCTAACAAAGAACTTATATAAATATTTCTGGTCAAAATGAAATACTGATTAAATACAATTATGAAATGGAATTAAGCTTCTTGGGCTGCTACAACAAGATACCATGGACTGGGTAGTTGAAACAATAGAAATATCTTTTCTCAAAGTTGTGGAGATGAGAAATAAAAGAACACAGTGTCCGTACCACCAATGTCCAATGAGGGCTCTTGATGTTGGCTATAGATGGCTATCATCTTGTTGGATGCTCACATGACCTTTACTTTGTTGTTCAGAGAGTTGAAGCTTTCTGGTCTCTCATCTTATAAGGCCACTAATACTAAAGATCATGGCCCCATCCTTATGACTTCACTTAACTTTACTTAGAAGCCTCATCTCCAAATATTGTCCTATAGGGAATTAGGGTCTCAACATATATATTTGGGGGTGGGAGATGTAATGATCATAACATTACTTTTTAACAAATAGTAATGAAAGGAATATGGAGAGGTAAAGAGAAAACAAAAAATTAAAAATATAGAGAATGGTAAAAGTGTCAAACTTTTGTTTCTTCAAAAGTAAACAATAGAATACAAACTGAGAAAAATAGTTGAATAAGTATATATCTGAAAAAGGTAAAACTCTAAAGCTAAATAACTTATATTAAAAAATTAAAAAGTAAATGCATACTCTTAGACTTGAAAGGAATTTAAAAATAGTAACCAACAATGTTCAACCTAATTAGTAAAGAGAAAAATGTAATAAAAACTCTTTAAATATTATATATTATATTTGACCTTATTTAACAAGTCAACATTAGGAAGTCGTATGATTTTAAGTGCCAGCAAAAATACAGACATATGAAAGAATACATATTTGCACAAAAATTCTGTGGAGTGAGTAGAACTTAGTACACCCAATGACAGAAATTTCTGCTACTGAACATATATTCACTCCAGACACATTGATTTCAAAAGTAATTCAGTAGCTAGTGCATTTTGGTATTGTTTTTGATAGCAAGCCATTGTAGGTTCCTTTAAGTATCTTGGTAAAAAAAATAGATAAGCAAAATTGGATAGATACCTGATGTGGTTTGCTATGCAATAGTCATGAATAAAATCAGAGTGCACTAACCAAGATGGATATATCTTCAACTTATGAGATATAAATGTTATGTAAATAAAAATCATATATATTTATTGAATAATAGCTTTTATTTTAAAAAAAGATGCATTAAGCATAATAAGTGCTTTTGGGGAAGAAAGACAAATGACATGTAAAGAAAAAGTACAGAAATAAAGAAATTTTTCAAAGAGCAATGCTAATAATTTTCACATATTGGTCATTATAATAGAAATCTCAAAATCTTAAGTCTAAGAATTTAAGAAACAAAATAATAAGCCAAAAGCTAATTTTAATAGAGTTAATTTTTTCCAAGATAGATAATTTGAAGATTAGCAAAAAGAATAATTAGCTTTATTATGGAGGTGGCAAAGCAGATATATGGGAAAGCACATATTATATTTACAGTGAATGAATTTTAGTAAATTGGGAGAATCTGTGGCTTTTCAAATAGAAAAAAATTAAGAATATAAATATTTCTAAAACACTGTTTATTTTAAAACAGAGAATCTATAATTGGGTAGGTATATAAGGGTTTGTGTCTGCCTTCAGTAGAACCCTGCAGCTCTTTAACAGGAGGAGAAATGACATGATTTGGAGATAAGGATATCATTTATAAAATAATCAGAGGGCAAATTTGTCTTGGTTCAGTGCATATAAGCTGTGGATGAGAAGATAGTCAATATTTAAAGGAGTTGACAAAAAGTGCTAGAGGAACAGAAGGGAAATAAATGATTTGAGGACTTGGTAACATTTCAAATGAAATAACTTCAAAATACATTTCAGAAAAGGTATTTAATACCATGAAATATACTATGCTGTGATTTATTAGATTTTTCTATGTTCTGCAGCAGTAACCATTTTTAAATCTTTTTTTTTTTTTTTTTCTTGACAGGGTGTCTCTGTGTAACCCAGGCTGGCCTGTAGCTTGCTATGTAGCCCAGGCAGGCTTTGAACTCAAATGGATCCTCCTACCTTAGCTTTCCCCATCCTGGGATTATAGGCGTATACTACCACACCTGGTTAATTTTAAAGTCTTGTTGGCTTACAAAAACAATAGTTTATTTCTCACTCTTCTCATATGTTGGTTGTTGAGGGCAGTTGAAGCTCTTCTCTGCTTCACAAGTTGTTATTCTAAGACTCAGGATGAAGAAGCAAGCCCTATCTGAGAAATGTGGGATTATTTTATGCATTTTTTGTGGTTTTGTGGCAGAGGAAAAGAGTGAGAGGGATGGCTTCTAAATCTTCAGTGGCTTTTAAAGCTTGCACTTACTCATGGCCATGTCACATCCAATCACATCCCATTTACCAAAGTTAGAACATAGATCATGTCGAATGTCAGTGCTGAGACGAGGTATATTTCTCCTTTTGTAGGCCCAATAAATCTCATTTAATAGAGTATTTATGCTTCTCCTAAAAGATATGAAAAGTTAAGAACAATGATATGATCTACCATGATAATATCCAAATGTATGTTGGTCTGTTTCCTGACACATCATTTACCTAGGCACATGAAATGGAAATGTTGATTGGTAGACATTAATTTAGAATAAGTAGGTGAGGGGACAGCTATCGTCCTTCAGAATCTCCACATAACACAATAAGGAGCACTTTGCTCTGGAGGAGCAACATCCACATTAGCAATCTTTCTTTCCAGAAAGTGTGTTCACGTTGGTCAAGCAATTTGGTATTATGTTGCATCAGGTGTGTGTGTGTGTGTGTGTGTGTGTGTGTGTGTGTGTGTGTGTACACAACTGGCATAATAATATCATAAAATATTTTTATTAAGACTGCTTTGAGTACTAATATCTAGGATATACACAAAACTCAAGGAACAAAACACCAAAGTCACAATAATCCAACAAATAAGTGGACAACAGAATTGAACTGATAGTTTCCAAAAGAAGAAATGCAAATGCCCAATAGATATATGAAAAAAAGTTCAATATCTTTAGCCATAAGGGAAATACGAAACAAAACTATAGCGATATTCCATGTCACCCCAGTCAGAATGGCTAACATCAACAAAACAAACAACAGCAAATACTGGCAAGGATGGGAGGAGGGAAAGGAACCCTTTAACACTGCTAGTGGGACTGTAAATTAATTCAGCAATTATGGAAATCGGCATGGGGGTTCCTCCAAAAACTAAAAAGATAACTGCTATATGATCCAGCTATAACACTTCTAGGAATATACCTAAAGGAAGATAAGTCATCATACCATAGAGACACTTGTACTTTCATATTTATTGCAGCACTCTTTACAATTGCAAGGATATGGAATCAGCTGAGATGCCCAACAGATGATTGGATTAAAATATGGGATATCTATCTACCTATCTATCTATCTATCTATCTATCTATCTATCTATCTATCT
>VMDO01008103.1:0-26558 GCA_007922755.1 Pedetes capensis | reverse complement strand
GTATAAAGTTTAAGGAGATGAAAGCATCAACAACCTATATTTACTAATTGGACACAATATATATGAACAAGTGTTCAGCAGTACCACTGTTACATCAGATCCCCTCAGATCTTGGAAGCTAAGCAGGGTCAAGGCTGGTTAGTACTTGGTGGGAGACCGACTGGAAATACCAGGTGCTATAGGCTTGGGAGAAGGACCCTGCAACCCACTCCCAGAAAACAGTCAGCCATTGAAAATCCTATGAATAGCAGAGAAGCATTAACAATAGTGTTTTGCCTGTTGTACTTAGGGTTGCTGCCTGCAGCCATAGCCCTGTGGTATCCGATCCTGTCAGATCTCAGAAGCTAAGCAGGGTCTGGTCTGGTTAGTACTTGGATGGGAGACCGCCTGGGAACACCAGGTGCTGTAGGCTTGGGAGATGGACCCGGCAACCCACTCCCCCCAAAAATCAATTTGCCATTGAAAACCCTATGAACAGCAGAGAATCACTGACAATATTGTTTCCCCTGTTGTACGTAGGGTCACTATGAGTCAGATACCAACTCGACGGCACCTAACAACAACATTAACAACTTAATGGTTGCAATGAGTCAGACATTGACTCTATGGAACCCAACAACATCATTTACAAGAATACATGAACTGACCTATCATTATATACCCCATAAATAAGTACAATAAAATAGTAAAAAAAATACTGTTTTAAAACTTGCTCTTTCTTCCCACTTTTTTCCTCCAAGAGGTAGCTCTAAGCTTAAAATTTTTTCTAGCTTCTACCACCATGCTAGCACATTATAGCAATAGGATTTGTATTCTAGTCTAGGAATTTCTTAGCAATGATGCAAAGATCAGAATTACCACCTACTTTCTGTATTCCAAAAAATGTGAGAAGTTTCTTGTGGGCTGAATGGCCTTTCTCTAATTACTGACAGTTACCTGTGAAAAAAGTAATGGTTACTTTGACAGAACTGTTTATGACATAGTTTCCATTCTCATACATTTTTAAGATTTTGAGATGGAGTCTTCTTGCTATGTTGCCCAGGCTGGCCTGCAATTTTATCAACTCCGGTATGGCCTGGGACTCATGCATGATTCTTTTGCATCAGCTTTCTGAGTAGTTGGGGTTACAGGCATATGCCATGAAACATGGCTCTCATACATATTTAAAGACATTATTGCAATTTCTAGAATTAGGTTGTTAGCATAGTTTTCACAGAATAAACTGGTTAATAATAGAAATAAATAAGAATTCATAATTTAGATAAAAAAAATCTGTGTGGGAAGATTTACTCAATTTGACCACAGGATTAGGGAGTAATATTTTGGAAAAAACATGTCTGAGAATAATTTGGAAATGAATAACATGACTAGAAATTAGAAGGATAAAATAAAGGGAGTGTTGTGTTGGACTTAACTCATATTCATGTGTGAGTGCTGATTATTAAATTTTTAGAGTTGTGTGAGTTGTTAAACACAGAAATTATTAAAATTTAAATTATATGAACTTTATTAAAAACAAACATCCATGTGTCTGTCAGGTTGCCATGGAACCAGAGACATCATTGCTGATGTTAGATGGATATTAGCTGAAAGTAGAGAATACCAAAAAGATGTCTATCTATGTTGTATTGACTATGAAATGGCATTTGACTGTGTGGATCATGACAAATTATGGGTAATATTTTGATGAATGGGAATACCAGAGCACCTAATTGTACTCATGAGGAATCTGTACATGAACCAGGGGGCAGTTGTTCGAATAGAACAAGGAAACACTGCCTGGTTTAAATTTGAGAAAGGTGTGCATCAGGACTGTATACTTTTACCGTATCTTTTCAATTTATATGCTGAGCAAATAATCCAAGAAGCTGGACTTAATGAAGAAAAATGTGGCATCAGGATTGGAGGAAGACTCATTAATAGTCTGAGTTATGCAGATGGCACAGCTCTGCTTGCTGAAAATGAAGAGGATTTGAAACATTTCCTGATGAAGATCAAAGAACATAGCCTTCAGTATGGATTGCCACTCAACATCAACAAAATAAAAATCCTTACAACTGGGTCAGTATGCAAATTCCCAATAAATGGAGAAAAGATTGAGGTTGTCCAAGATTTTGCTTTACTTGTTTCTACAATCAACACCCATGGAAGCAGCAGTAAAGAAATCAAAAGATGCATTGCTTTGGGAAGAGCTCTGGCAAAAGATCTCTTTCAAGTATTAAAAAGTAAAGGCGTCACATTGCAGATGAAGGTATACCTGACTCATGCCATGGTATTTTCAGTAGCATCATATACTTGTGAAAGCTTGACATTGAACAAAGGAGACGGGAGAAGAATTGATGCATTTGAATTACGGTGATGGAGGTGATTATTGAATATACTGTGGACTGCCAAAAGAACCAACAGATCTGTCCTGGAAGAAGTGCAAACAGTGTGCTCCTTGGAAGCAAGAATGGCTAGACTGTGTCTTACATATTTTGGACATGTAGTCAGGAGGCACCAATCTCTGGAGAAGTACATAATGTTTGGGAGAGTGGTAGGTCAACAAAAAAAGGAAAACTCTCCACTAGATGGATTGACAGTGTCTACAACAATGGGTTTAAACATAAATAAGATCGTTTGCCTGGCACAGAATCGGGGAGTGTTTCAATCTGCTGTACATATAGTCACTATGAGTCGGACTTGATTCAATGGCAACTAACAACAACAACAATTATTTTACTGTTTTTGATGTTATTTATATCTGAATCTGTATGTTGGGTGACATGAATAATGGTATTCTATTGTGTGTCTTTTCCAACTCCACATTCAGTGATCTTGTATGAAGCCTAACATAGGCCATTATGGGAATATTTATACTACACAAATTAGCAAAGGCTACAAATCAGGATGGCTGCCTGGCTTTTTTGAAAAATCTGTTAAACATTTACCTATATACCAATGATTAAAAGAGAAGTGTGACATCATCTCATGATCACAGAAAATTTGTCTGTCAGTGAATGGTTGTATAATACATACAGCAGGAGGATGAGAAGATAGAAGGGGAGAGAGAAAAGAAAAATGGAAGAGAAGGAGAATGAGCACAAGAAGAGGAGGAGAAGAATAATTGGGGAGAGAGAATGTAAGATAGAAACAATGAAAGAGAAACAGACAATTTCCATAATCTTTTCTGTATTTATTTGTCCTGTGACTTTATCATAATGGATAAATCAAAAATATCAAATCTACCCATAATTTCATGTATGTAATACTAGAACTCATTTTCCCTAAATACTTTTTCCATTGGAGCTGTGTTGTCATATGCTATTTGTTCTACACCTCCAAGCATCCTTTTTCAGAAGAATGATACCATAAATGAATTTCTCTCTTCAACAAGATTTGAAATGAAGGGTACATTAAGACTTCTACCCTTGTCCATTAACTCGACATGTCCTCCTTCATGACTCTTCCTCTTTTTCACAGACTATAATAGTAATGACAGTGTTTATAGACAACTTACATGCCAAATGCATGTAAGGTCAGAAGCACCATGATCTTTTACTAAATAAACACGTGGACCACAACTTCTGAATCCTTAACCATCTATTCTGAACACCAGTGGCTTGGAAATTTGCTAGACTCTTATATGAAAGAGAAATAATCTCAGTTGCCTTGGGCCTTTAGATTTTGTATCTATTGGTTGTGGCCATTTAGTTTATACTAATACACACAAAAATAGTAAAGAATAAGTTAACGGCTTTTTATTCTAATAATATGGAGCCATGTGGACTCAACTTGAGAGAAAAACTCCATCAATGATTCCACTACAGAATAAGGTGTTTCACCTCCTCTGGATTGCCTTGTCTTGTCACATTGGTCCACCATTTCTGTGAACCAACATTCCTTGCTAGGAGAAGCAGGTAAGGACAATAAGAGGGTAAGTCTTGATTTTGAAGCTAACTTCAGTCTGCTACTACCATCCAAGATTTGAAAAATCATAACAAAAAAAGAGAAAGATAGTAAAGACAAAAGAACCAAGAAAGCAAGCTAGAATAGGAGAATAAGAGGAAGGGATCTGGTTTTTATAAAAGACCAGTGCCCAATGTTGATCCATTTATTGCTCCAAATGAATGTCAAAGGAAAGACTTTTGATCCCACTGTTATGTAAAAATAGGTTATTTTTTCAGTTGTGCAATAATACTTGCCAGTTGTAAATGGTTGCTGCTATACTCTCCAGGAGTCCATCTGGAACTTAGGAATGGCAGCAGGTCAACTAGACAGAAGCATATTGGTAAGTTCACAAATTATTTGTGAATAAATGAAGCAAAACAGGAAACATGGAAGTGCAATGTGACAGGGGGTCAAGTAGTTATGTCAGATATAAAAACATAATCTGGAGCCAAGCAGCTCAACAACCTTATCAAATCATAAAGGACTCTTACTCAGACTAGCATCTTTTTTAAATTTGAATTTTGGATACCAATTATTACTTGTTATCAAGACTATCCACTTTGTCCTCTTGGTTTGGTGATAATATAATTAACAATAATAAAAAAGCTAATATGTAATTTCTTACTATTTATAAAAATTCTGTTGTCTAACTGGGTTTTGGGTTATTACCATTTAGCTCTCTTATTCTATACCTTCTTCACCTTTCTCTGCCTTGTTCTGTACCTTAGCAGTATGAAGGGGGGCACTGATCCCTAAGGATTGTTTTATTTTGACTCCATGTCCTCTGGCTTGCATCTGAGTTGAGCCAAGGAGGAACAAAAGCAGAATAAGAGAGAGGTCACATAGTCATGAAAGAAAATTAGAACTTTGCCAAAGACTTCTTCTTTTAAATACAAACAGCCTCACAAGAAGTCAGCAAAGCGCTTTTCTGTGAAAGGAACTATTTGTAAAAGAAGACTTAAAATCCAACCCCGCCTTTAAGGCCAACAGGAAAAAAATGTTGGGAATAAATAGAAAGGAAGTATTCCTCCACTGCTGCTCTTTAGGTATTATGCATTCTGTACTGAGAAAGGTGGGGAGAAGGACATGGCAGCCCACTCCCCAAAACAATCCCCAAACAGCCAGCCATTGAAAACTCTATGAGGGTCACAATAAGTCCTTCCCAACTGAAAACCCTATGACGACTGCAATGAGTCTTTACTGACTGGATGGCACCGAACAACAACAACAAGCAAGTATATTTTGCAAAGCAAGTATTTTTTTTAAGGCTCAAATGATAAAAATCTCTATTCCCAGTTTTTTTGAGTAAGTGTATTCCCCCTCACACACATACCTGCTATGCTATCCCCTTTAATATAATCACCAATTCCATTGATAAATATTTTGCCATAAAGATGCTGTGAATTGTTCTGGATTAGAGTAACATGAAAATGTATAAATCCAAAGCTTCAACATGTAGCTGCTACTCAGACTGGTTACTCATGGCTGTTGGGATATATACAGCATTGGCATGGCCACTCAAACTTTATCAATGTATCCATCAGTATATCCTCACAGTTCCCATTTCCAGCTGTCTTAGATTTCTGCATCATCATCCCAAGGATAGACCTCTTCAGGTCATGGAAGGTCGACCCATACCCTTGCTTCAGTTAATCATAAGTTAACCCCTAATGGAACCCTTGCTAGGGTAATTGAAAATATTTGAAGGAAGAGAATTACTTAGGACAGGATTTTTTTTCTTTTATGTCAACCAATGCATTGCAATATAAATTAGCCCCACCAAACTACTTAATCCTGGTAATTAACTCCACCCTAGGAATAGCTGTTTTATAACTGTTTCAAATCAAAGTACTATGCTACTAAAGTATTCTCTTCTCAGGAGACTGTGACATCTCATCTTTTAAAAGGATATTTAAAAACAGTCTTTCTCCTTTCCTTTTTGAAAGATGATTTCACTGAACAGACATTGCCTTGAGTTGTATTGAGGGGAAATGGGAGTTGAATCAGCAGCACTTGTACAATGTGTAACTCCTATTACTCTGCTCACAGGAGCATAGGAATTTGCATGGCTTAGCAGACTGTAGGTTGTAATGATAGAACTTAGAGTGCACTGGCAGCACCAGAATGTCTAAGGATGTACTATGCCCACAGTCTTAATAGTTCAGAATTCACCTCTTAAGAGGCAGACAGTGCTTTTGAGGACAGAGCTAATAGTCCCTAATTCCTTGGGTGTTTATTGTGAAATGCTATTATCCATGCTAAGGTAATTTGCTAGTATTATGGATGTAATGCACAATGCTATCAAAATTTCTCCTATAATGCAGCCTTCATAAATGCCTATTATCTTTCAATAGTTTCTGTATCATAGTCTCTATTAACCTTTTTAAAGATGGCAGAACATTATCCTTCACAGAACAGCACTGTACAGCTGTAAATAGAATGCGGGTTGAGAGAATTTTAGGTATGCAACCTAGACCATGCTTTCATCACATGGATGAACATATGGTATATGTCTGGACTATGTGAGCAACACAAAGTATGTCTCTCAATTAACTATCAGAAATGCAAAAGAAAAATAAACTCTATAAACTATGCAACTAAAAACTTGCTTGTTCTATACTTTCTTCAGTTTAATGTTATCAACTAAATATATTGAATATATATAGTTAGATGCTCCTGGATTTTATGCCTTCAATGAAAGCAGCATTATTTTGTCCCATCAGATTTTACAATTAAGAGTTAGGAAGGCTTCTGTGCTCGAGACGCAAAATCAAGTTAATAGCAAATTAATGCTAAAAAATTGGAAGAATTTTGTTTTTTCAGTACTGAGGGGCTGATCCCAGACCCTCATTCATACATTGCAGGTGCTCTGCCACTGAGATGTATCTGTGATCCATTTGTAATTTTTTATTTTGAGTCAGGGTCTAACAAGGTTATACAGGCTGCCTCTGGCCTTGAACTTGTGATTCTCTTGCCTCTGTTTTCTGAATTGCTGAGATTACAGGCGTTTACTGTTTCAGACAAATTGAAAGAATCTGAACATGTAGATTTGGAAGAGAAAAGTTAAGCTTGGCATAAAAACAATTTTTAAATGCATATAATTAAATTTTAAACATAATTTTATTTTTACTGGCATATATAAATTGTACAAAATAATGAGTATCCATACAACATTTTCATACATGCATATACTGTATTTTAATTGTATTCATATCCTCATTGCCCTCTCCTAGCCTCCTCCCTTGATCATTTTCTTCTCTTTTACTTTCATATCTTTTAAATTACCATATATTAGTTGTACAAAATAATAGGTTTTATTGTGATCTTGTCACACATGTACATAATGTAATTTGATCAAATCCTCTGCATTCTCATGACTCCCGTCTCTCCCCCTCCTGGTCCTCTACTTCCTTTCAAATAATCTCACTCCTACTTTCATGTCCTTTTTTGGTGTATTTTGTTTTTTTAATCTAAATTCTGCATATGAGAGAAAATGTGTGCTATTCACCTTTCTGAGTCTGGCTTATTTTGATTAACGTGACGATCTTTAATTCTACTCATTTTCCTGCAAACAACACAATTTCATCCTTCTTTATGACTGAATGATACTCCATTACATATACACATACCACATTTTTCTTTATTCACCTGATGTTAGGCACTTAGGCCAATTTCATAACTTTGCTATTATGAATAGTCTGTGATAAGCATGAGTATGCAGACACCTCTGTTGTAGGCTGAATTTGATTCCTTCAGGTATATACCCAGGAATGGTATAGTTAGATGATATGGTAGTTCTATTTTTAGTCTTATGAAGTAGCTCCATTACCGATTTGAATAGTGTGTACACTAATTTACATTCCAACCATAAATGTATAAGGATTATTTTTGTGTGTGCATCCTTTCCACCACCAATTATAGGTTTTTTGTTTGTTTGTTTTCAATGTGAGAAGGCTGAACTCCAGGCTAGGCAAGTGACCGACCACTGAGATGCACACTCAACCTCCATTTTTGTTTTTTTATTTTGTGATAGGGTCCCTCTAAGGTGTACAAGGCACCTCTGGCTTTGAACTTGTGATCCTCTTGCTTCAGCCTCCAGAGTAGCTGGGAGTACAGGCAGGTACCATGAAGACCAGGATTTTTTTGTTGTTGTTTTCTTGAATGATAATCATTCTGAGTGAGGTGAGTTGGACTCTCAATGTAGTTTTGTTTTGGATTTTCCTGATGGCTAATGGTATTACCCTTATCAGGAGGCATCATTCAGACATAAACTTTTTTATGTGTTTATCAGGAGGCATCATTCAGACATAAACTTTTTTATGTGTTTATTGGCCATTTGTACTTCTTCTTTAGAAAAGTATCTGTGCAATTAATTTGCTAATTTACCGACTGGATTATTTTTCTTTTGCTGTTCAATTTTTGTGTACTTTCTATATTCTAGATATTCGTCCTTTGTTAGATGAATAGCTTCCAAAGCTTTTTTCCCATTCTGTAGACTATCTCTTCGCTCAAGTGTTTCCTTTGTTGTTCAGCAGCTTTGTAGTTTGATGCAATTCCATTTGTCAATTCTTGCTATAATTTCCTGAGCTATCAGAGTCCTGTTCAGGAAGCCATTGTCTATACTTTTATCTTGAAGTGTTTCCCATATGCTTTCAACTAGTAATTTCAAACTATTAGGTCTTAAATTAAGGTATTTTATCTATTTTGAGTTGATTTTTGTAAAAGTGAGGGATGGGGATCTAGTTTCAGTCTTTTACATGTAGGCATCCAGTTTTCCTCCCACCATTTGGTAAAAAGGCTGTGTTTTCTTCAATGTGTGATGTATGTTTTTGGCACCATTATAGAGAATCAAATAGCTGTAGCAGCATGGGTTTATGTTTGTGTTGTTGTTAGTTCTTTTCCACTGGTATTCTTTGTCAGTTTTTGCACCAGTACCATGGTTTTTTTGTTTTGTTTTTTTTTTTGTACTATGGGCCTACTGGATAATTTGAAATTAGGTATTAGGATATCTTCAGTATTGCTCATTTTGCTCAGGATGGCTGGTTACCTAGGATTTCTTGTGTTCCCACATGAATTTTGGGATTATTTTTATCTATTTCTGTGAAGAATGTCTTTGGAATTTTGATGACATTTATCTTTTAGTATGCAAACAGACTTGATGAAACAGAAGACCCATAAAAATTGTAAATTTTGATAAAGTGGATTTTTTCCAACTTTTTATTTTTTCAAATCCTTTTCATCCTATGCACCTGTACAGTTGGCTCTGTCACTTCTTAAACAGAGTACGTGTCTCATCCCTCTCATTGAGCTATGAGCTCAATCAGGAAAAATCCCTTTATTCATCTCTATTTCTTCTTCAGTGTCTAGCAAGTTATTTTCCAGACAATAAGTACTTAATAGCTGTTTGTTGAACAAAATTTTTAGGTATGTACAGTGTTTGTGGTTTGTATTACCTGCATAAAGTCCACAGTTTTAAAAGAATTAAGTTGTTGAATTTCTGTGTGTGTGTGTGTGTGTGTGTGTGTGTGTGTGTTACTAGGGGTTGAACCCAGGGCCTCACACTTGCATGCTTTGCAAGTGCTGTACCACTCAGCTGCACCCCTAGCCCAGGTTGCTGAATTTCTTAAACATACCTTGTTCTATATTTATACCAGACCTCTGCTAATTTCCTTAATTTACAAATGTTATGAATGATCCTCATTTTAGGGGGTTGTAGGTACTCTTGGCCTTAGGCTTATCACTCAAAGAACGTTGCATAAAATTTCTTCTGACAAGCCTGCAAAAATTGGTTAATAAAACTGATAACAATTTGTATATGTAAGTCCAATGCACCAACATTATCCAACTTTCACATGTAGAATATGCTCACACTCTAATTTTTAGCAAAACAATATCATTCTTGCCCTAAAAAGCAATGCAAATAGATGACCCAAACTTGCAAATATTTGCTTGGTACTGATACAAGATTTATTTAATGCCATGATTTAAGCATATTTTAATAGATTCTCACCATAAAAAATACAGTAGAAGACTTTAGCCTGCTCAAATAAAACGATGGATAAATACATACAGCAGCTGATAATAGAAAGAAATATGACATAAATAATGGTAAGCCAAAAAGTAATTGTAGAAGTTTATGGTTATTGGGCTGAATCTAATATGATATTAAATTTCTACTGGCATTTCAAGAGCTATTCTAATTAATCAATGGGTAATTGCAGCTATGATTACCTGCTGTGATTATGATTAATTGGCTATGTTGATTGATCCTCCAATAATTCTGGCATGTTCTTTCCTATAGGATCTCTGTTGCATTAAGTAGGATTTGGAAGGCATAGTTATTAAAAGCAAATAATCAAACTCTTCACTCTCATTATGAATCTGTCCTCAGGGGACAAGATTTGTGATGGTAGAATCATGGATAGATTCACAGTAGGGGAAAGCCAAGAAAGGACAACATTATGCCAGAGATTATTTTAATAAAACAGACTCATTGTGGAGATAGAGTATATATTTTCTAATGATTCATTTACTTCAGGCTTACATTCATTATACCCCCTACTAGTTGAGTTTTCTTTCATTAAAACAGTATGATCTCCTCAGCCCAATCCAATCACTACATTTTTCAGACTTGTAGGGAATGAAAATAAATATCTTTGCTCTTTTCCAACTGTCACATTTTTAAAATGGTTAATTATCCAGTTCTTTAGGGAAGTATCATGTATCTAATCCAAGGATATATTTCTGACTTCTCATCATAAATGAGAAAGTCTTGAACATTGTTTTCTTTAATATATAATAATTTTGTTGCCTAGTGGAGGGGGAATCCATAGCAAAGAATCTGTGCAGCCCCAAACTGAGCTTGTTATCATGATAATGCCAAAAACCACAAATGGAATTTCTCTCAGGAAAGCTTTACAATTAAGGCAGAAGCAATGATGTCAGGAAGGTGATCTCATTGGAAAATACTAAAAATTGGACGCAACCAGCACATATGCTCCTCAAGGGCAAAGGAGTTGTCTATTACCATCCTTTGCACCCTGAGTACTTACAGTGTCTATTCCAGGAAACAAACTGAGTAACCTCTGGAAGAATGAACAATGAATAAATGAATATTTGGGTACACTTCCAAAGATTGGGACTTGGCAATATTGGGAGTTGGTTCAATATTTTTGAGTCATGGTGCTGGAGATGAATAGTGAATATACCATGGACTACAAAAAACCAACAGATCTATCCCAGAAGAAGTGTGACCAGAGTGCTCCTTGGAAGCAAGGATGGCTAGACTGCATCAGATGTATTTTAGACATATTGTCAGCAGGGACCAATCCCTAGAGAAGGACATCATATTTAGGAGAGTGGTGGGTCAATGAAAACAATGAAGACCATAAACTAGATGAAGACTCTTAACAGTGGCTGCAACAATGGTCTACTTTCCAGTTGTTATTCTGACACATCACCACTCAGTGGCTTAAAAAACACAAATTAACTATTTATGTTTCTAGATGTGAAAGGTATAAATTCAATCTCACTTAAAGATGCGAGAAGACTGGTTCCTTATTGAGGCAGTGGAGGAAAATCTGTGTCTTTGCTTTTGCCAGCTTCTAAATCACTATAGAAAAAAGTTTACACTTAAATCAAAATTGGGATGCATGTATATAGATAAATATTCACACAAAAAAGACATACTAGTAGAAAGGAGGGTGGGGATGGAAGAACAGGGTCATGAGAGGGTAAGGGGGAGGTTATGAGGCAATGTACAACGAAATGCATATATGGAAATGTCACAATGAAATACATGTCAGAATGACATCATCCTTTCTGACTCTGGCTTTCCTCCTTTCCTTTCCTAAGGAGCTTTTCCATTACGTTGGGCTGACATAGATAATGTAGGATAATCTCCAGGTCTCAAGATGCTTAACTTAATCACATTTGCAAAGTCTCTGCCATATAAGATAACATGAGTGTTTGTGGAATAGGACATCAACATCTTGGGGAGACATCATTCAGCTCCTTCAACCTATATGTAGTATCACCTACAATATCTTTGCCTGGTTACTTCCTTTACATTTACCTAAAACACACACAGTGTCCTACTACTGGGACTCAGTTAATAATATATCCACAATATTAAAGAAAAATATGATTTGGATATTGTCATGATAGTACTATTAATGCTTGGCATAATTTTGGAAGTCATACCCATATCATTTGCTTAGATACTATCATAGTTGCTGAAAATTTTAGTTAATTTATAATATTGTATGAAGGATTCATTTCTACCTAACTAAAGTATATGTTCTAGATTCCCAAACTACCTGTCATATAAATGAATATTGCATTAAAGAACCATTAATTATATTAAATTAAATATATATTTATAGAATATGTAGTAAGCAGTGTCACTGATTATTCCAAGTTTGCCTGAACTAGAATGGTTTATGTCTGTTTTCCTGAAGAAATTACTAAAAGTACCCCTTTCACTCACAAAAGTATCTTGGTTTAAAAGGTGAAATAAAATTCTCCTAAATGTGTACCAAATATTGTGGATCGGTCTTGGTAATAACACCAAACCATGATTGTTAATTTTGACAAATGAATATTAGGTCATTTGAGATATACCACAATTAGCATAATAATGGCCTCTCCAAAGAGATCACATGCTCTACTTCTATGACTATGTTGCCCTATATAACATAGAGGGATTAAGATTGCAGATGAGATTGTTGTTGTTGTTGTTAGATGCCGTCGAGTCGGTATCTGACTCATAGCGACCCTCATAGGGTTTTCAATGGCTGACTGTTTCGGGATTGCCTTGGGAGTGGATTGCCAGGTCCTTCTCCCACTTTTGCGGTGCTGGGAATTGATCTCGGGACCTCAGAGACTGCAGTGCAGCGCTCTACCAACTGAGCCAAATCCCAGCCCCAGGGTTGCTAAAACATGACCTTAAAAATTGGGAGATTATTTTGGGTCATCCAGGTATGTCCATTATAGTCACAGGGTGTATAAATGAGGAAGAAGGAGTCAGAAGAGAGTAAGAGGTAAATGTGGTTATGAATGGAAAACACACAAAGACACAACATTGCTGGCTTTGATCACAGAGGTAGGGCACACTGGCCCAGGTAATCTCTAGAAGTTGGAGAAGGCATAATAATACTCTCCCCTAGACCCTCCAGAAGGAATGCATCATTTCCAACACTTCAATTTCAGTCCATTGATACCCATGATAGACTTGACCTCCAGCATTGTAACGGAGTACATTTGTACAGTTTTAAGTCACCAAATTTGTCATAATTTGTGTACAGTAGCAATAGAAAATCCATGTAGAACTAAAAGTCTGTCTAAATCAGAGTACAGGGGTGTTGAATTAGGGTAGAGCCACTGCTCATTATGTATTGGACTTTTGACAGAACCTGATACCCTAAAGATGAGCCTCATATACAGAGGGAGATGGAGCTGTGAGTCTGCTCAAAACAAGACTATGAAAGCAGGTGAGGCTAAGGTGCCAGGGTCACTCATCTGATGGCAGATATCCTTTACCTTTTATCACTCTCTCATTGTTTTTAAATTATAAAACTGTCAATCAATTTTCAAGTATATATATATATATGTGATGATATATATGATAGCTAGCAAAAACAGAGACCAATCAACAGAGACCTATATATATATATATATATATATATATATATATATATATATATGTGATGATATATATGATAGCTAGCAAAAACAGAGACCAATCTTCCAATTTACCAAGGACTAAGAGGTTTCTTGACATAAGGGACTTTCAGTACCCCAAATGAAAACAGTTCTGGGAAAACTGAAATCATTGTGCACCCTAAATATGGTATCACATTTTATTCATTAAAAAGAGGCCCTTAAGTGAGAATTTTGAGCATAAGTAGCAATAAAAAGAAAATACAATTAAGTAAAACAATCTTTGATTATTAAAGTTTTTAAAACTTTTGGCTAGAAAGTTAAAATATGTAATAGGATCCTTTTAGGCATCCCAATAAAAATGAAAATTATGCAAATTTAACTTGAGAAATTAAGCAGCATTTAAATGTTTTTGTGGACTGCCTTATTTTAATAGAGGACATGAGAAGAAAATTAGCCCAGTTAGCGTTTTCACTTATGAGGTCATGGAACTGTACAATTGAAGGGACTGTCTATTGTCAAAATGTGTGTCTGAGAGTACCTATTCTATATGGGACAAGTCAGAGGCCATGAAAAGAAGCAGGGGGATTCTTAGTCACTAGTTCCCATTTTAATTTGTAAAAATGTCTCTTTTTTTTTAGTTGAAAGGCAATAAAAACTACTATTTTCAACCAAGCCTGTTGTGTCACAAATGAGCAAATAAAGGCCCAAGAGAAGGAAGACATTTGTTCAAAATCACACAAGTTACTAGCTAAGGCTCCTGAATAGATTGAGTTGCTTTTCTTCATCTATTACTGCTTTAGGACCACATGGAAATGTTATTTTTTATAAGGATATCTCATTTGAAGTATGAAGAGTTAAACAGATATCAATTACTTAATGACCCAGAAAGCTGGAAGTTCCACATGATTTGCTGTTACACTAAATCATAACATTATTAAATGTTGCAGCCAGAAGGGATGATTAACTAATCCTCTCTTTTTACAATTGGAGTCCAGAGAGGTTAGGTGAGGTTTGTTGAAGTTATTCAACTAATTAATGTCAACAATAATGCTAGAATTCTGGAGGAATTCCTTTGTACCAAATACTACTACTTCCCTTTGTCATTACTTGTTATTGCTATTGCTTTATCTTCTTATTTATTTTATTTTTTGCAAGTGCTGTACCACTGAGCTGCACCTCCAACCCAGTTTTTATTTTTTATCTTGAGACGGTTTTGCTAAATTATGCAGGCTACCTCTGGCCTCAAACTTGCAATCCTCCTGCCTCCACCTCCCAAGTTACTGGGATTATAGGCATAAGCCACTGTGCCACACTTGCTTTATCTTCTTAAGTGCACATTTGTTCATTTGGAAAATTAGTAAATAACACTGTTGTATAACATGCTAGTTATAAAGCTTTTCTTCTTTTATTCCCCAGTTCTGTGATTCAGACCCATGACCTCAGGCATGCTAGGTAATTGCTCCACCACTGAGCTACATCTTCAGCCTGTGAGTAGCAAAATTTTAATTACTGAATAATCAAATACTGAAAAGGGAAAAATAAAGACTAGATTTACTTGTCAAGTCAACCTGAAAGAGTCCTCTAAGACATCTGAAGATTTTAGAAAGAATTTGAGTGACGTATGCTTGACTCTTTGTTCACCATTTTGTCAATGAGCATGATCAAGTAATTAAAAGCAATGAGTCTTGGAATAAGAAAAAGGGACTAATTAACATATGGAAGATCCTGCACTATACCTTATCCTATTGTATTTTGTTGTTGTTGTTGTTGTTGTTAGGTGCCGTCGAGTTGGTATCCAACTCATAGCAACCCTCTGTACAACAGGGGAAACACTATTGTCAGTGCTTCTCCGCTGTTCAAAGGGTTTTCAATGGCAGATTGATTTTTGGGAGGGTGTTGCCAGGTTCTTCTCCCAAGCCTACAGCTTCTGGTGTTCCCAGGCGGTCTCCCATCCAGGTACTAACCAGGCCCGACCCTGCTTAGCTTCCGAGATCTGAAGGGATCGAATGCCACAGGGCTACAGCTGCAGGCATTGTATTTTAGTCAACACATATAACATCTTATGAAATATATTTTCTGTTAGGGCTCTTTCTCTTGCAAATGACAGAGTCATAACATAAACCACATTAAACATGTATGGGGATTGACTGTCTTCTGTAGCTGAGAATTCTTGGGGTATTTCAGGCCTTAGAGGATGTGAATCTTAGATATTCTTGTTTTTATCTCAATCACCTCTCTTTCCCCTCTCTGTGTCTTCATCTGGCACCATTATTCCACACAGGGCAGAGTGTGCTAGACGAGTCAGAGTTCCAGGCTTAAACAACTTAAGTAATTCAAAGGATACTGGTCAGCCTGGCTTAGGTCATGTGACCATTTGTGAGCCTACCTTTGTAGCTAAGGGTATGAGCATTAAGACTGATGTAATCCGAGTCACATCAATAATCCTACACTGAGGGATTAGAAGAGTACCAGAAAGAGGGGTTGAGGAACCATGGAGATCATAAGTAGGGAAACAGCAGTTTCCCAAATAAAGAGGGGTTCTGCTGAGGGAGTAAAGAGGAGGGCTACTGAACCAGCAAACTGTAAAGAATTGTTCATTAATTTGTGATTATCTTCAGGTAGAGATGAGTACTTGAACTTGAAAAATAATAATTTTAGAGGCTGAGGTTGTAGCTCAGTTATAAAGTGCTTGCCTATCATGAGCAAGGCCATAAGTTCCATCTCCAGCAGTGTGAATAATAATAATAATAATAATTCTGTACATGAAAGACCAGAATCAAAGCCCACTTTTATCTGATTCGAGAGTCTGTCCTTTTTTGGCTGAAAGATTTCTACCACTGCAATATTAATCGACACTTGAAAGGGATGTTTTTTATTTTAATATATTAGAACTACTACATTCAATTTAATAATAGAATTCAAAATAGCACTATTGAAGTATAGAAATGGTTATTTAGAGGGAATATAAAAATGTCTGCTTTTCTGGAACTTGTTTAGCAAGGGACATGGATGTTGTATTTTAAAGTGTTTTTAGAAGCATATCAAAATTTTCTAAGGTTATTGAAAGAGCATTTTAAAGGCTTGAAGTGTGTGTGTGTGTGTGTGTGTGTGTGTGTGTGATCTGAAGATTGTTCTTACCTATATAGCTCATCGTCAAAAATTACTCTCTCAACTGTTCAAATGAGGAAAGACAGATCTTTCACTTGTATTTCAAATTACTCCACCTTAGAGTACCTTTGAGTAAGTTGAGTATCCAAAGACTAGTGGATAAAATATTTGAAAATAAAATATGGAGAGGGAGAAGAAAGAAAGCATGGTTAGTGGGTACAGAAGAGTAGTTGGGTGGGAAGAATGACTTCTGACATTTTGTGCATAGTAAGATAACTATGGTTGACAAGAATTAATTGTATATTTGTTTTTCTTTCTCTATGCTTTTCCTTCCCTTTCCTTTCCTTTCCTTTCCTTTCTTGCAGTACTGGAAGATAGAACCTAGAGTTGTGCACATGGTAACTAAGCACTCTACCATTGAGGTGTTCCTCAACCCCTCTTTTTTTATTTTGAGACAGGATCACTAAATTGAGCAGACTGCCTCTTGAACTTGTAATATTCTATCCTCAGCCTCCCAAGTGGCTGAGATTATAGGCATGCACCACCATACCAGGCATTAACTGCTTATTTCAAAACAGCTGCATACACCACCATACCAGGCATTAACTGCTTATTTCAAAATAGCTAATAGAGAAGATTCAAATGTTCCTAGCGCAAAAAAAAAAAGGATAAATATCTGAAGTGATAGAGATAGCAATTACACTAACATGATCATTGTACATTTTATATATGTGTTGAAATGGTTCACTGTATCCTATGTTGTTGTTGTTATTGTTAGGTTTCATTGAGTCATATCTGACTCATAGCAATCTTCATAGGGTTTCAGGAGTGGACTACCATGTTGTTCTTCCATTTTTACTGTGCTGGATATTGAACTCAGGGCCTCAGAGACCACAGAGCCTCACTCTACCAACTGAGCTAAACCCCAGCCCCAAAAGAAACCTCATACACATCAACAGGCACTTCTCTTTCTGCACACAAATACCCTCCAACTGCTTGGTGTTTTTAGCTGCTGTCTAGTTGGGTGGAACTCATAATGACCCTCACAGAGTTTTCAGTGGCTGATTGTTTTGGAAGTGGATCGCCATGTTCTCCCATTTTTGTAGTGCAAGGGATTGAACCTGGGTTCTCAGAGAGTGCAGAGTTGCACTCTCCCAACAGAGCTAAACCTCCAGCTGCTAACTGTGCTCCATAAATATGGATAACTACTATATATAATTGAAAATCAAGACCAATTTTAAAATGAAAGAAAAATATGCAAAATCTCAAGAGGACAAAGAATTTAGATCCAAATAGGCTGAGCATGATGGCATGTCCCTGTAATTCTAGCACTCAGTAGGCTGAGGCAGAAGCATCATGAGTTTAAGGCCATCCTGGGCTACTTAATGACACTCCTTTGTCTCAGTAATGATGATGATGATGATAATGATGATGGCGATGATGATGATAATGATTTTTAAAATGGCCTGCAACTTTAGAATTCATTTTAAGAGTTTTATTTAAAAGAAATACTCAGATAAGTATGTAAGTTTGATTTCAAAGATTCTGCAATGTAAAAGAGATAATAAAGGAAACAGAAAACAATCCAAACATTAACTTATAAAGGATTGACTAAGTGAATTATGACAATGGTAATGTACAACATTTGTTGTGCCCAGGTAATAACCCATATATATGAATACCCTACTAGGTACTTACTTATCAAGTGAGTCCTAGGCCATTATAACTTATTTGTAGGTGATATTTCGAAAAGTTTGAAGATGCAGGTGAGAGAAGTCCTTGAATGCTGTAAGCAGAGCTTGAGGGTCAGTTCTGGTGGAAGTAAGAAAGACCAGAACATCACCTCCAATGGAAATGTACCCTGTACTCCCAGGGTTTCAGAGGAAAATATGACTCTATTAGATGCTAGACTAGAGGCGACTTGTATTATAGTCCAGCAAAGACCTTATCTGGAATTTGTCCATGTCCTAAATTTTTGAGTGAGGCTGAATTCAAAAAGTAATGGACTAATTAACTTGGTGGAGGAAATATAATGAGTGCAACAGGTTGTAAAGAGGGTATCATGGTTGTTGTTTACTGCATTTAGACAGGTTCATGAAGAAAAAGCAGAGCAGAAAGCACAGAAAAAAGATGTACAGTGTAAAGAGGAAAACAGCTGCAGCTTGTCTAAGCTTACTATGGACATGGCTGATTTAGATAAGAGGCCTTAATTGTTAACAATATAAGCTGCAGTAAGGAGAAGTCTTGACCTTTTCAGGGGAGCAATGGAGATTCCCCAAGGGAACAAAAGGAGTTGACCAAGACCCCACCATGTAAGGTTCCCAGATGTGATCCAGCAGACCCATTTGAAAATCCAATGCTAGGTGTAGTGTCAGGAGGAGGAGGCAGGAGGATTGCAGGTTCATGGCCAGAGGCAACATGCATAACTTAGTGAGGCACTGTCTCAAGATAAAAATTTTAAAAATGAACTGAATTATGGCTCATTAGTAGAACACTTGCAAGGTATGGATTCAGCCCTCCTCCTCAAAAAACCCAGTGTCTCTAGTGTGCCCTAGTAGAGAAGGGGTTACTTAGGGAAATGGTTTCTTGGCTTGGGCATACAGAGGTTACCACTCGGGGCTGCGGTCTGAAAAGTTAAAGCTACTTCTCTGTTGTTGTTAGGTGCCCTTGAGTCAAGTCCAACTCATACAGACCCTATGTACAACAGAATGAAACACTACCATACACTGTGCCATGCCCATAGTCTTTCTATATTTTAGTCCACTGTTGCAACCACTGTTCTCAGTTTGAATGGTGCCTCATCAGCAAATAGAAGGCCCAGGGACTTTATTCCATTCTCATTATTAGGGTCACCTCTACCTTGAGGAGGCAACCCTTCTCCAGTTGTTTTCTTTGAATTCCTTCCAGCCTGCCGGGGCTCATTTTTCAGCACTATATTTGACAGTGCTTCTCTGCTATTCAAAAGGTATTTAAGTGGCTAAATATTTTGGGAGTAGGCTGCCAGGTCCTTCTCCCTGGTCTGTATAGGTCTGGAAACTCAGATGAAACCTGTACACCAGGAGTGGCTTTGATGATGAAATACTGGTGGCATAGCTTTTAGCATCACAACAACACACAAGCCCCCACAGCACAACAAGCTGACATACATGTGAAGGAGCTGCCTTTCTAGCTGGCAGCAAACCTCAGCATTATCCACATGGTGTTAGTTTTGCAGGCCTAAAGGATGTAAGAGTTAAGAGGTTAAGGAGGCTGCTATAAGGTTCCAGAAGATAGCCTGTGAGGCCAGGCAATGTGTACCAGGGTCAGCTGCCCTAAGAGAGCCCTTGAAGGGCTTGTGTATGAAGCTTTGATGGTGATTCTCAGCAGCAGTGGAGAGCTCAGGATGTTGGAGAGGCCAGCAACATGAAACATCTGCCAAGGGAAGCCATGGCAAGAAGTTGAGACAGCCTATGAGGGACATGTGTGTAGGAAATGGCAAAGTCATAGGGGTGAAACTGACCATGCCTGTTCAAGCCCAGATAATGCCAGATGCCAAATGATGTCAAATGTGCCAGATGCCAGACATGGAGGACAGGATTTGTATGTCTAGCAGGGTATTTGTCTTGTTATGGACCAATCTTTTGTTTCTTTGCCCCCATTTCTCCACTTTGCAATGAGAATGTTTACTCTGTGCCATTATATGTTGGAACTTTGTAACCTGTTTTGTAGGGGCTCACAGCTAAGTTTGCTTTGAGGTTCAGTGGGGATCTTGGGCTTGGACTTTTGAACAAAGTTGAGAAAGTTAAGATTGAGTAATTCTGAAGTTATACTAAATGCATTTTGCTTTATTAGGTGGCCAGAACCTTCAGGGGCTAGAGATGGAATGTTATGGTTTGGATCTAAATGTCCCCTAAATGTTATGTGTTTGAACATTGCATCCCCAGATAGTGGCACTGTCTTGAGAGACCCTCCGGAAGCAGGATCTAGTTTGGTCATTAAGGGTGGGCCTTTGGAGTTCTTACCTGGACCTGTGGTACTGGTCATACTCTTGGCTTCCTGATTTACCATGTCGTGAGGTTCTGTTTCATGGGCCCTGCCATGTGTGCCCTCCTACTGACTGCTGCCCCATTGTTAGAGACTGATCCTCTATCTATGAGCTACCAATGAATTATCTCTTAAACTGTAAGTTTGCTTGGGTCAGTTTCTCTGCCACAGCAAAGACCACCTGACAAATACAATACACCAACTTGGTAGGGATGACTATGTTAGGAATATAGGCCATTTTTATTCTCCCCATTTTATTTTGTGTATTGAACTAATTATTTACAATAAGCATGAACTATTTTCATAATAATAAAAGTAAATTACTATTTCCATTTTGGAAAAGAAAGCAGTGCTTTGCCCATCATTTGTGATCTCATTCTGTCTAACCTAATGACTCATCTTGCCAAATACTCTAGTCATTGGGATTTAGGTAGTTTGCTAGTAGTATCCAAATTTTCCTGACAAAAAAATAATTTGAGTCCAAAATACTAGGCATTTGGGTAACATGACAATTGAATAGAATTCCTAACATTGAAGGCTGTAACATAACTAAATCAAAATGTTTCCACCAAGGAAATATCAGCAAGGACTAAAAATAATTTTAATAAAAATGAGTTAATCAAATATTTTTCAACCTCCAGAAAGATTTATGATTCATTCAACTCTGACAAATGATTAGGCTTTCTGCTTAATCCCCTGCTGAATTCATATCTTACTAATCCTCTGCTGTTCTCTGAATGATTACAAAGTTTTCAGTCACTAATGCTCTAATATAAAAAATAATAATTGTGAAAAGCAGGTCAGAATGAACCACATTAAGGTGTACATTAAAAATGTCCAATAAAAATTATTTGTAAAAACAAATAAATAATAATAATAATAATAATAATAATAATAATTGTTATTCCTTTGACCAAGAGTACTTTAGAAAAACTGCAAAACATTGCTCTATACTTTGAAGATGCAGGAAAAACTATAAAACTAAAATTATTAAAAAAGAAAAGACATAGCTTTAAGTGAAGTATTTACTAAATTAAAAGACAATTTTAGAAGGTTTCTGTCTTCCGTGTGTATCAAATCATAAAGAGAATTTCTGAGTTGATTCTAATCTCTTCCTTTCAACTGCTGTATTTATTAGAAAGACAAAACAAAGATCAGAATTACATCTGCAGCTCAATACCTTCTGTGGACAGACAACTAATGGATAGAAAACATGTTTTTTTCATGATGTAAGAAAGCTTTCAAATAGGATGTCTAAACCAAGTAGGGGCCTTAAATTTCACAGTGACATTCCGCAACACCCATCCACTGTGAATTCAGACTACTTTTCTCCTTCCTGGTTTTGCAAGTCCACAGGGATTCTTGTCCCAAATCTTTGAATAACAAAGTAGCTTTTAAAATGCTCCTGAAGTTTTTTATGTAGTTGTTCAATCTGCTGTCCTTATTTAATGGCACGTGAAGAAGAAATTAAGGGCATTCATAAGTCTTCCAGCTTGGATTCTGACTCTGTTTACAAAGGGACAGGAAGCGCTCCTTCACCTTTTATGTAATATCTGTGTGTTGTATAATTTGCCAACACTAATATACAAATCTTTTCATATACAGAAATAGAATTATTCCAAGCAAAACAAATTAATCCTATTCTACAAGTTTCAGATGTTGATGCAAGAATAAAATAACACATAGTTGACTTAGCTAATGCCTTCTGATAAGACAGAGGTAAGGATAGAAGTTAAATCAGTAGGTTAGACATTTCCTGCTTGAAGCATTTGTAAGTACCCTAGGCAACATGTGATTTTCTGTTCAGCAAAGTTCTTCCCAGATCTTGGCTTTCCAATCATAGGCATTTCTTTACTTTGTTTTCTATGTATAAATTAATGGTTTCTCATATGTAACAGTGTGAAAATAAAACTGTCATATTGAGGCATTTATAATAAAACTATAGCATAATCAAGTCACCGAATATCAAGTATGAAACTAAATGGAATGATTGCCCCATTTTAGAGATGCCAAAACCTGTAAATACATCTTTCTTCTAATCATTGATAAATTCAAGATTAAAACCAACATCTCAATGCCATCACTCTGTTTTTGCTTCCTCCTCGTGCAGCTCTTGCTATTAGCCAATATAAAGACATGTTATATGTCACTTCATTAATTTCAAAATCAGGGTTTGTAAATGGAGGCTATAAAGCAGTATGCTAACTACAACTGACACCCAATAATGTCCAGTCTCTGCATAGTTAGTCTGAAGGAAGAAAAATAAAGTAGAAAACTATAGCTAATGTCTGCTTGATCTCTAGAGAAAATACCAGAAGGTAGGGGCTGGGAGGAAAGTATGAGGAAAAGAAAGACCGAAAGACATTTGAAAGCAGTGTTTTTCTCAATCAGAGAAACTTTAGCTCCTCAGGGAAAAATTGGCAATAGCTGTAGTTTGTTTGCTTGTTTGGTTTGGTTGGTTAGGCTGGTAATTACTGAAGGGTTACTTCTGGCATCTTGTGGAAACACCAGGAATGCTACTAAACAACTACATTATTTAGGACATCTACTTACAATAAAGAATTATCTAGCCCAAAATGTCTATGGTGCCAAATTTAAGAAGCCCTGCTCATAAGTACATTTAAAAAAAAATTCTCTCCTCATGTCTATCCACAGCAAATTTGAGGGGCCTACACCTTTCTTTCTTTTTTCTTTCCATTATCATCATCAATTGTCTTAAGGTCAGAAAGAACTCTTTTATACCTCCTTCTTTCAGCTTCCTATGTATTCTGATTTCCATCTTTGCCTTCACATTCCAATTATATTATTTCCATCTTTTCACATTATAAAACCCACTAAGCTATGGCATAAAAAATATTTTTAGAAAGAGACAAAGTCAAGCAGCCAAAGGTAGGTTAAAAGATAAAAAGAGAAGGGAAGAAAAGTAGTGGACAAAAATTCATCATCTTATCATTTTATTATATCTGCAGGTTTATATGCATCATGCACATCTTACATTACAAGGTTAAAATAAAGACACTATGCATTCTTATACCCTGACTACTGAGAATGACTTTGAAATTGCAGACTAATTCCAGAATTTCCCAACATCTAGAAGGAAGGAATTTTTCTTGTCTATGTGGCAGAAACTAGAAAGTGAAAGAAAGTAAATGAGTGGAGATAGGATTTTACATCAGAGGTTAAGAAATAGATGCTCAAGGTTATAGATTCTGAGAAGAGCTCATAGATTCATAAGGCCATCATTAATTGAGTCAACTCCATCCTCAGCCTTACTAGAGCTGGGATCAAGAGTAATGATCTTTGTTGTTGTTTTTGTTAGGTGCTGTCGAGTCGGTGTCTGAGACTCATAGCAACCCTACATACAACAGGGGAAACACTATTGTCAGTGCTTCTCTGCTGTTCATAGGGTTTTCAATGGCGGATTGATTTTGGGGAGTGGGTTGCCGGGTCCTTCTCCTAGATCCTGTATTCTCATGAAAGCAGATAAATAAGGGAATTTTGTGAATTGGTACAAATGAGCAATGATAGGGAGACATAACATTTTATTTCTAAGAAGCAGGTACTGTTATACGTTCTTTTCTGTCTTCTTTTGCGATACAAAAAGGTATGAGACAAAGACCTTAAAATGCTTATGAAGAATCTGGGTCTTACTGTAGGGAAACTTATCCTATGGTCATTTTATACAAAATGTGTCATAGTGTGCTTCAGTTTTCCAATTAAGTGGTGGTCCACAGGGAAGAATATAAAAAGTCCACTATTTTTAAATCTATCAAACTTTTGACCTATAAACTTGAAATGTGTACATTTATATTATACTGATAAAATTATAGATGTAAAGGCATTTCTTCTGTATTTTCAATAAAAAAAATTCACACTTAGGAGATTCTAGGAAAATTTATGGATTTTTGAAGTATAGTATATAAATACTATTCTTAGCCGCCAAGTACAAAAAAGTATTTTTGAAAACCCTGTCAGAAAAACATATTAGATATATTACAATTTTTAATAACCTACTGCTGATATACAATGGAATATTTTTCAGATACCATACTTTTGAAAAATTTTAATGAATACAGGGGAAAGTAGGATATAAAAAGTATCTGATTCTTATTTTATTATATAGAAAAATATCTAAGTATATGTATGTATAGAAAGAGAACTTTAAAATGATAATGCTTATCCTTATGTTGAATGATTGTGAATAAATTTTACTTTTTCTTTGTTTCTATATCTCAGATTTTTCTGCAATTAAAACGTTTTCTTATTAAGAGAAAAGAAAATGAAAATTATTTTTAAAAGAGCCTTTTGTAGAACCTTTTCTTTAAGGAATTGCTAAAACCCTATCTAACCACTCTATCTTGGAAAACAGGGAGCAAAATGCATCTGTAATAAATAAAGGCAGCAAACAACAAAATGTGACCAAATCCATAAATCTCTTTGCTTAGCAAAGCAATTTTTGTGGCTTCAACAGCTGGAATCAATTACTATAGACTTTCATACTGTAAAGTCGGCAGAGGCTGAACTTCCAGAGTTGGAGCTGCGGACAAAGTCACTTGCACTGGGCAGAGGGGCTAAGAAAAAAACATCGATTTGATCAGAAATGACTTCATTTCACGAATCATTACGCTATTACCCTGTGCTTGAAGATAAGCAGTTTAGGCAGGGTCACGATTTAGTGGTCTCATGAGACACTGCTGTCTAATTAGCGTGGCTTTCAAAAAACTGAGCTCAGCTCATTGCTCGCTGGGCCTATGGAAAGGGAAGGCACGTTTTTCTCTGCTGTCAGCATTTTGCCAGCTTTATTAGTCCTGTGGTACACACATGGTACAAATGGGAGTTTATTTTTGGCTCAGGGTACTCAATGGGCAAGGATTTGTCCAAGATAAAAATATTCCCACAAGATTTGAGAATGGCACAACTCTAATGCTCAAGTGGGCCATGTCATATCTCTTGTTCTACTTTTGTAAAAAAATATATTGTTTTTGCAGAGTAGCATATACTGCCTTATCAAAATCTTCTCATTGTAGAAGTCTACTAATTTGAATTTTGAGAAATGTGGCTTTTAATAACAATTCTCTCATAGTTCCTTGGACCTAACAATTATGAATAGAAAGTCTCAGAAAAGAATGTTTACAGTGCTTCAAACCATACTATGACTAGGACAGACCAGAAGTAACTTCTTAACCTGTGAACTCTTCTATCTAACAACTACTAGAAATCCCGACTGATATTTCATACATAACTCAAATTAACATGCTAAACATTGATCTCTTGATTTCAATACTTTTCCAAGTTGCAGAATGGAGGTCTCACTTGGTATGGAAATACAGAAAGGGTTTCACATGCCAAAATCTGACTCGAAGCCTCTATTGTATTCCTGCATTAGCTAAATCAGTGTCTTCCACTCCAAGTTCAGAGGTATGACTCTGCTAAGTTCTTGGACTCATTACCCTATGAGGATTGTTCATATATGATTCCTCTTGATGTTAGTAATAATTTAAGCCTCTCATTATACTATATGTCAAATCTGATGGCTCAATAAAAGTAGACTTGCGTAGAAGGTATGATTTATTTTTATAAGGTCTTTATTTTTTCAAAAGTAGGGCAGTGCTCTCTTAATGCCTTAGCTACTACATTTAAGCATAGGAATAAATATAAATTGCACTTTAGCACCTGCTGAAATCCAGGCCTTGATGATCTGAGTAGCTTAATCATAAGTCACACTTACTGAAGAAGCTACTGTGAGTTTCACAACCTGCAGAGGCTTTTGCAGTGAGTGCCTATAGACACAAACACATTTTTATAGTGCGTCTTCCTTCTGTATTATTTCAACT
>VMDO01008102.1:0-86291 GCA_007922755.1 Pedetes capensis | reverse complement strand
AAACACTATTGTCAGTGCTTCTCTGCTGTTCATAGGGTTTTCAATGGCAGACTGATTTTTGGGAGGGGGTTGCCAGGTCCTTCTCCCAAGCCTACAGCTTCTGGTGTTCCCAGGCGGTCTCCCATCCAGGTACTAACCAGGCCCGACCCTGCTTAGCTTCCGAGATCTGACGGGATCGGATGCCACAGGGCTACAGCTGCAGGCCCTCATAGGGTTTTCAATGGCTGTTTCGGGATTGCCTTGGGAGTGGATTGCCAGGTCCTTCTCCCATTTTTGCGGTGCTGGGAATTAAACAGGGGACCTCAAAGACTGCAGCACAGCGCTCTACCAACTGAGCTAAATCCCAGCCCCTATTTATCCTTAAGTATCCCTTAAAATAAGCAGGCAAAACCAGTTTGCTAGGATTAAAGTACAAACCCTACAGCAACTACAGAGGGTCCCCCCAGATGTATACACATTTGAAGTATTAAAATTATAATATTCAATATACACTGATAACAAAAGATGAATACAAGTCACATTTGACTTCTGCAATTACATGAGGTGCTCAAAGTGGTTACCATTGTAATTCAATTCAACTCCGAAAGGTAATACATAGATAATATCTCTTAAAATGTGCACATGTTTTTAGCATCACCAGTATTTCAACACCAAGAGCTCCTAACTCAGTGATTGCAGAGAGAAGAGGCAGCTGGCAGGGATTCCTCTCCTTCCTGGAATCCTGGCCACTTATCTTCAGAGCTGAGTCTACCCTAAGCAAGACAAGGTATGAAATAGAAGGTTTGGCTTCCTAGCCAAATGGCTGAGGGGTGTTGAATTGCTGTGGGCTGTATTAAGTTTATCCAGTCCTAAAAAAACATTTCTGTGCAGAGAAATTATTCTCCAAAACATTTCCCTCCATACTGCACCAAGAAACTGTTAATACTTTATACTCCTTTAGCAATTCACTATTTTCAAAGCACAGTGTGTATCTATGTATATGTATATATTTAACAGTACAGAACACAGGCAAGATTTATTGTGAAAGACAGTTTACCTTTAAGGAATAATTACTGGGGAAAACCAAGGCACCTGGAGAAGCCGAGATAAACCTGGCGAAGAACTTGGAGAAACCTCAGTTCTTTAGGTAAATTGGCATAAGGATATTCCCCAGGGGAAGGAAAAGTCAGAGACAGCAGAAGAGGAGTTAAGCAACCTTCTTAGGAGGAAAAGTACCTTAGACAAGATGGCAGGCCCAAGAGAAAGGGGAGGTGCTCATGCAGCTGCTAGGGAAGGAGAGGCCAGGTGAAGAGAGCAGGGGAGGGGAGGGCAGTGGTGTGGAGGAGAAGAAAGGGGAAGGGAGAGCAGGAATGTGTTCCTTCTAGTTTTGTTTCAACTAGGCAAGCCCAATGCAAAGCATAGTTATTCTTGGATCCATTATCTTGTGAGATCTGCATCCCCTGAGGCAAGCTAGACAGGCATCATGATCTCATTTTACAGATGAGGAAGCTGAGGTTGAGAAATATGAAAAGCATCCTTCAAGGTCACATGATTAGCATGAGTTTTTTTGATTCCTATCCAGGTCTTTAATATGCATGCTATCTATCTACATAGACCCTGCATCCTAGAGTGATAGTAAATATAGGCTACATATTTGGTGTTACCAGTTCTGTGTCCTTGGGAAACACCGGTGCCCTCATTATATAGGAGGTCTAGGAATCACCTGCCTCATCTGTTTCTCAGGATTTTAAAGAATCAATGAGATGATCTGGTGAAAGTACTTTGCAATGTGCTAAGAGTTACTTTTCTCTTTCTCCTACCCCAACATTTCTGCAGGTTCTCCATTCTTCCAAATGAAATCTGTTTCACACTCTCTCTTGGTATTGTGCAAGTCTTTTACTAGTGTCAGCAGCTGGCCATTGGCCAGAGCAGCCAGCTAGCCATGCTTTTGCACAGCCTCAAGCCAAAGCTCTTTTTCTCCCCATGACAGAGACTGAGTTTACACCGCCAAGGGTTTCTAAGGCTGCTCAACCCCGAATCGCAAGCAGTGGCCATAAGGACTGATGGTCAGGCCTCAGGGGAGCAAGAAGAAGGGACACTGGATGTCTGTGGAGTCATCACAGGCCAGGGTCTTGTCTTCTCAGAGTGTGAACCTGAATTTGGCAAGTGAATCCATGGAGATTTGTCCTCTGCAGTCAAGTTCAGAGGGAATGACTTTGTAGAGTCAAATGGCAATTTAACAGTTTTTTAATAGGAGTTCAAAACTAGGTTTGGGCTTTTTATAGATGGGGCCTCCCTGAGGAGCAAGTCGCAGATGACAAAATTTGTTTGATGAAAGCAAAACCAGACTGAAGAAGGTTGCACTAATTTAGGGAATATGTATACTTTGATACAATGAAAACAACCTTGTTGTTTTTTCAAAGTATAAACATTATACATGTTCCTTGCTGCAGAAAAAAATATTTAGACAACGTAGACATCAATACATGCAGAAGACAGAGAGAAGCATTCATCTAGAGAAAGCTATTGCTACTCTTTTTTTTCCTTTTTGGTTAAATGCTTGATTGAATAATTTCACAATCTATACATACACTAAAACATCACAATGTATTCCATAAATATATACAATTTTTGTCAATTATATATTTTTTTTCCATTTTTGTTCATGGCATGCATTTCTTTTTGTTACTCTTTTTTTTTTTTTTTTTTTGGCAGTACTGGGGGTTGAACCAGGGTCTAGCGCTTGCATGCTTTGCAAGTGCTGGACCACTGAGCTGCACCACCAGCACTTTTTTTTTTTTTTTTTTACTTTTTGAGACAAGGTCTTGCTAAATTACTCAGACTGCCACTGGTCTCGAATTTGTAATCTTCCTGCCTCTGCCTCCTGAGCCACTGGGATTACAGGCGTGCGCCACTGCGCCCGGCTCCTTTTTGTTACTCTTTATGAGTTTATTCTTCTAGACTTTCTTATATATTTGGTTAAAATGGAATTACATTATGTAGTCTGTTTTGTAAACTTTTTAATTTAACGTGTTGTTGGGCATCTTTGTACGCCAGTAAATATATGTAATTTTTTAAACTAGCTGTATAAAAAAGGATATTTTTTCCTTGAGTTGTGAAGTAGGCTTATAAATCCTCCTTTTATCTAGGCCTCCTCCCTCCCAACCTTTTAGGGATCTCTGATGCTGGATGATTCTGAGAAAGTAATTGACCTGTTATTTCTGGCCAACACCAACAGGCCGCCAGAAAACACCCTGAGCAGCTGTATCTTCTCAGGCAAATGACTTCACTCTCCAGGGCCTCAGGTTCCCCGGGTGCTAAATGAAAGGTTTGGATGAAAATTTTCTAAGGTTCTTTCAGCTCAAAAACGACACATTAGCTTCTAGTTCATCCATCTCCATGTTTGTCTTGGCACAGATAATCTTGGCACTATGTGAAGGGGGTCCCACGGGAAGCCCCAGCTGTCCACCGATGATACGCCTGAAGGCCCTGAAGAACCTCTGCTGGTAGCAGATGGCTAAAGCTGTCAGGGTGGAGAGGCCCCAACAATCGCACAGGGTTTTGTTAGGGAAAGCAGCACGCCTGACTTCTTCCCAATATGGCAGTGGGTGGTGTCTACAAGGGGGCATCAGATCCACAGCATGGCAGTAAATATAGCTTTTGGGGCCAGTTAGCCCTTCCTGAGCACAAGTGTCCACACTGCAGGTGCTTGTGGTACTTGTTTCCTGTTTTAAAAGCTCTCTTGCGTCTATACTATCTAATATTCAATCCTCTCTTTTAGATGAAGTAATTGAGATTCAGAGAGTGTGTTGATTTGCCTACGACCAGATGACAATTATTTGCAGAATGAAGACTCAACCTAAGAAGAGTCCAAACAGTGGATTCCTCCTCCACCGTCATAGTTTCCACAGGGTATACACAGACACATGACAAATGCACATGTGTGCAAAATACTCATACAGAACACACTCTTGCAGCCCTACCTCATGGCCACACATACCCAAGACAGTATGGCCCTTTCCTGGATCCAGCCACTCATTCAACACATATTTATAACCATTATGCTGGGCACTGGTGAAAACTTATGAAGCAGGATACATGGTGCTTGACCTCATGGAATTGACCCAGGATTGTCTAGGGTCCAGGATGATGTGGGGACAGGATGGAGGGGAGCATGTTGCATTCAGGCAGTGGGATGAGAGCAGCAATGGGGAAGTGCTGCATAAAACAGAGCATACGAGAGCACTTACCCCTTCCCCAGAGGGATGAGGGAAGGCATCCCGGAAGATGAGACAGTTGAACTGAGATCCAAAAGATAGGGTGAGATTGGCTAGGGCCAAGTTGGAGTGACAAAGAGAGATGGAGAGAGCATTCCACAGAAAGGAAGAAGCACATAAAACAAAAACAAAAACAAAAACAAAAAAATGGAAGTAAGAGGAACATGATATTTTTGAGGACTATGAGAAGTACAGTGTGGCCAGGACTAATGCTCAGGTAGGAGGTGGTGTCCATTGAGGCTACCAAGGAGGCAGGTGTCCAAATGTGAGGGGCTGGTAAACCTAGGTGTGGATGGAATCAGTGTTTGCTCTCTGTGTGTTGGGAAGCAGTGAGGGGCTTAGTGAATGATGTTGGTGGCAAGCTCTTCTCAGGACATTCTCCTTTTGCCCACCGTAAAAAATCTATGGGAATAACTGTTTGGTGATTTGACCTTAAGATATTCTCTGGCTGTAGTTCCTGCACTGACATGGACACTCAGCTCTGGTATACTTTTCTAGTTTAGGCTGTCACCTCCATTTCACCTGCTTCTGATACTCTGGGCTCTATGCCAGGTTGGTTCAGGTGACCACTGTGATCAAAATGCTGTGGATGTGCTAATGTAAGGGCCTAACAGCTTCTAACTGTTCCTTGCTCTCAGCCTCAGCCTTAACCCAGGGCCTAGACTCCAGCTCACAGAATATCAATTGACCAGACAACATCCCTCAGGAATCCTGGAAAACAAGTTTCAACTATAATTAGAAATATGTGGGCTAGCAAATTCCACCCTCATCGTAAGCAAAGGGAAGTGGCAGTAATACTCAATAAGTTATAGATAATAGAAATTACCAGTGAAATGATGCATGGCTCATACAGCATATTTAATAAATAATTTATTAATATTTAGACAATAAGTGTGTCTTAAGGTAAATTTTAAAAATGAAAGGTTCATACATAAATAGCTAACTATATTGTGGTATTTTTATAAAAATATGTACATTTGCTTGTGTATATACAGAGTATCTATGGAAATATGGTATTTCCAAGAAAATTAACACTAGTTGCTTCTGGGGAAAGGAACACAGGGAGGCTGTGGTCAGGGATGAGAGGGAAATTTTTTTGCTATACCCCTTAGAATTTTTTATATTTTCCACCACAGGAATGTGATACCTGATTTAAAATATAGAACTAACACTTAAAAACCCAGTCATTCAGCAGAATTCCATGCAGTTAAAAAGAATAAGTTAAAGTTATAATTACAAAAATGGATAGTTCTCCAAGATCTACTATTATTTGAAAACAGCATCTTTCAAAATGTATGTATGACATAGCTTTATTTTTATAGGAAAAAAAGAAAGAAAATCATTTGCATGCTATTTAGTATCTGCACAGAGGAAGGCCTCTGTGCTGTCCAATGCAGAAACCAGTAGCCATATGTGACTATGTACATTTAAACTAATTAAAGTTGTAAGATCAGTTCCTCAGAAGCACCAACTACATTCAAGAACTCAACAGTTATATAGGGCTAATGACTACTACATAAGACAGCATATATAGAGCATATGTCATCATTGCAGAAAGTTCTACTGAATGAAACTGTTCTAGATAAACCAGCCGAGACTGGTAACTGATCAGTGGAACTGTGGCAATGTGGGATGGGACTTTCTACTTCATAAATCTCCCTTTGGTTTGAATTTTTTTAATAGTTACTTTTGTAACTTTTTTTTTTTTTGTAACTATTTTTTACAAGAGAAAAAGGATGGCTTGCACCTGTGGGAGATGTCTATTTCTTATTAAAATTGCATCCTGCATTCTTTTTCCTGACTCCTATTCCTGACTCCATTCCACTCAGGAGCCAAGGGAGTCACAGCAGAGAGTTGCCAGAGTAGCTGTATTAGTTTCGTATTACTACAATGAAATGCCTGAGGCAGGCTCACAGTTTTAGAAGTTCAAAGGTACGGCACTGTTATGGTGTTAGGTCTGGTGGGGACCTAATGGCACCACGGAGGGATTTGGTTTGTGAGTAAAAGATCAAATCACATAGTAAGGCAGGAAGCCAGAGAGCCTGAGGCCCCATAGTCCCTTCTGATGGCAACCCTAATGACCCAAGGATCTACTACCAGGCTCCACCTTTTAAAGGGCCCTCCACCTCCCAATTTGACCACCCTGGGGACCAAGCCTCCAACACATGAACCTTTGGTGGAGACATTTAAAGCCACACAGGAGCTATCCTGGTGAGGAGGCAATGGAGATGACCACTGTCCAGAGCATACATGAGCCTAGAAGGAGCTAGGTCACATCAGTCCAAGGTGAACATCAGCCCGTCTTGTTCCCTCCTTGGCACTGCTTTTCAATCACTTGGGACAAAAACAGTTTTAGTGCTCGCCAAGTGTGGAAGTAAAGGCTGAATTATTTTTAACTCTTGGAGCTATGGAATCTGGTGGGGTTTTGGCAGGCATGGGCTGAGAGACCCACACTGAGGTCTCCTGAGAGACAAAGACCTTGGCATGGTCGGGGAGGACATGGCTCTGATGTGGGGACAGCCATCCTGCTAGAAGGGAATATAGAAAGCCAAGCTCTAATGCCACCTTGGGGTACAATTGGCAAAAACAGTGGATCTGCTTATCTGCTTGGTGGCTTCTCAAACTGGAGGAATGACAAAGATGAAGAAGAAAGCTGGAAGGAAAGTGATGGCATGCAGGAGAAGCAGGACCAGGAAACCAGTGGGAAGGAGCATGACAAAGCTTTTCAACTCAAATAAAACTTGACTTAAAATGTTAAACATCCTTCTGGTTATCATCCACAAGACAGAGTAAAGTGAAATTTCCTGATAAATAAATGGAACAAACTTTGAAACTCTGATTTTTTTTTTTCTGACTTTTTGAGACAGGTTCTTACTGTGTGGCTCAGACTGGACTGGAACTTGCTGTGTAGACTAGGCTGCCCTCGAACTTGCACAGATCCTCCTGCCTCAGCTTCCTGACTGCTGGGATTACAGGTGTGTGGCCATCACACCTGGATCAGAAACACCGGTTTATAGTTGCTCTGGGCACCTCAATTTCCCTCCACCTGAAGGAAGTTTATTCCCTGACCAGTGTCCAGTGATTTCTCAAGAGCAATAACAAAAATAGCAGAAAAGGACATGATAACTTTAAATGTAATTCTTTTGAAATTCTTCTTCCTTTATCAATTTGGAGTTTAGACTGACATGTTTGTCTTCACCACTCTTTTCCCTGGAAGATTTAGACTGGTCATTCAATGAACCATGTGTTCCTATCACACAGACCAAGCAAGCAGGCACCTTTGTTCCTGTTCTCTTCTGAGACTGTCCATCCTGCCACACTGTTTAATACCGCCACACCTTTACGCATGCTGTTGCCTCTGTCTGGAATGTCTTCCCTTCAGTGAGACACCCCTCATCTGCCACTCACAAGGTTCCACTCCTGAGTCAGAATTGATGTCATCCACTTCCTATTGTGGTTTGTGTGAAAATCAGCTGGGGATATGTCCATCTCTTGTATGAGATTATAATCCTCCTTATGGACAGAAAGTGCTAGTTCATCCCTCTGCCCCAGCTGACTTAGTAGTTGGTATACGGCAAGTGCTTCTTAAATGTTGGTGGCATTTGATATCCACCTCATGTTGCACTCCCATAACCACCCTGTTCTGTCTGCTTGAGTTAATGATATCATTGAGTCAACCATGTGCTGTGGGCAAAAAAAAATTGTGGTAGGTTGAGTAATTCCCCCTCCTCCAAAGAGGTCTATGTCCTTATTACTGGAATCTGTGACTGCTGCCTTATATGGCAAAAGAGAATTTGCAGATGTGACCAAATTAAAGATGAGGAAGTGGCCCTGTTTGTAATGGCAAGGCCTTTATAAGAGAGAGGCAGGAGATAGAAACCAATGAGGAGAAGGCAATGGGGGACAGGGGAAAGGAAGTCAAGGCAGCAAAAGTGGTGTGATGGGGGGCCAAGAGCCAAGGTATAAAGACAGCCTCAAGAAGCTGGACACAGATCATGTCTCAGAGCTCTGGGAGGGAACCAGCCCTACAGGAACTCTTACACACACAGGAACAGAGAATGGCCTCAAGGAGCTCATTTTCTGTCTACTCAAGGGAGGAGACAATTTAGGGAACTATGACAGTGGTTAGAGGTGAGAGGTAATGAAAGCCTGGGAATGGGTTGCATGACATGCTGGTGTTAGAATGGATAGTTAGAGTGGGAGCTGAAGGCAGAGGGAGTGGGGTCTAGGCCTTCAGCTCCAGGCCCTTTCATTGATCAGTTTCTGCCTCTGGATTTCAACACCCACCAGCCCACCTACCTCATCTGAGTGGCTAGCCTTCCAAACTACCTTCTCCCCTTTAAAAAGCCCATTTCTTCAGTTAATTCCAGCTTAGTGTTTGGAAGATGGAAGCTGATTAGACTAACTCCTACTGAGATGAAAGCTGATTAGACTAATTCCTACTGAGTGCCTTTAATCCTCCCAGGCCTGTGAGCCTTTATAAGGCATTATCTTACTCAAAGCCTTCTCTCTCTAACTGCTGGTTCTCTGAACACTATCACCAAGACAAGAACTCCCAAAGCGAGTGAATCCCCTGGTTAAGAATGTTTTTTGGGATCTGGATCTCTTCTCTTGCACACCACTGGGTGATCCTGGAATGCTGCTGAGTCATCTTTGGCTATTCTCCCCGAAGCCCTTCTAGGTCAAGTCTAACCAGTTTGTTCTCTTGACCACTGAGCACTAAGGCTGGGCTCCCTGTGTGGCTGGACATTCAGTTACCTATTGTTGTTGACTGTTCTCTACCGGCCTCTCAGGCAAAGGCCTCTTTGGCTTAAGAGTCAGGAGGGTATCATGCACACAGATGGAATGAGACAGGCCTTAGTTTGAACCCTGGTTTTGCCAAGAACCACTGATGTGGTTTTGGACATATCATTTCACTTCTCTGAGCCTCTACCTTCTCATTTGAAAAACAGACACATTAATAATACCTGCTTCCCATCACAATACCTGACTTCAAGCTCACTACAAAGCTTGTTGTTGTTAGGTGCCATCGAGTAGGTATTCAACTCATAGTCGGTATTCAGCTCATAGGGACCCTACATACAACAGGGGAAACACTACTGTCAGTGCTTCTCTGCTGTTCATAGGGTTTTCAATGGCAGACTGATTTTTGGGAAAGGGTTGTCGGGTCCGTCTCCCAAAGCCTACATTACCTGGTGTTCTCACGCAGTCTCCCATCCAAGTACTTCCATCCAAGGCCTGACCCTGCCTAGCTTCCGAGATCTGACAGGATATGATGGCACAGGGTTACGGCTGCAGGCACTACCAACCTATAGTAACCAAAAGCATGTTTCACATAAAAACAGACATAGAACCAATGGAAAGGAAAAGAGATCCCAGAGAAAAATCCACATATTTATACCCAACTGTTTTTTGACAAAGGCACCAAGAACATACATTAAAGAAAGGACAGTCTCTTCAATAAACAGTGCTAGGAAAACTAGACACCCAAATGCAGAAGAATGAAACGAGGAACTATTTCCCACCATAAATATAAATCAACTCAAAATGGATCAAGGACTTAAGTGTTAGACCCTGAATTATGAAACAGCTAGAAGAAAACAAAGGAAATACTTCAGGACCTTGGTCTGGGCAAAAATTTCTTGGATGGGACCCCAAAAGCAGAGGCAACAAGGATAAAAAAATTGACAAATGCTCAGCAAAGGCATGATTGACACAGTATAGAGAAAGCCTACAGAATGGAAGAATATTTGCAAATTATTTATCTGACAAGCAATCAATATCCAAAATTTATAAGGCACTCCAAAAACTCAATAGCAAAACAAACAGATAATCCAATTAAAACATGGGTAAATGATCTGAATAGATATTTCTCAAAATAAGATATAAACATAGCCAGAAGTATATGAAAGAATTTTCAACACCACTAATCATCAGGGAAATGCAAATTAAAGCCACAAGATGCCAAGTCACCATAGTAAAAATGACTATTATCAAACAGACAAAAAATAACTAATGCTGGTGAGTACAGAGAGAAAGAAGAACTCTCAGATACTGTTGGTAGGAATGTAAATTAGTACAATTATAATCAGAAACAATATGGAAGTTTCTTAAAGAACTAGAAATACAATTACCACATGATCCAGCAAGCCCAATTCTGGGTTTACGTCCAAAGGAAAGGTAATCAATATGAAAGAGATATCTACAATCCCATGTTTATTGAAGCACTATTCTCAATAGCCAAGATAAAGTTAAGTGCCATTGGCAGATGACTGGAATAAATAATATGTGGTATATGTATACTTTGGAATACTATTCAGTCACAAAAGTGAAGAAAATCCTTTTATTTGTGGCTATACAGGATGAGCTTGGAGAACATTATAACTGGATTATGTCAGACACAGAAAGACAAATACTGTATATTCTCATATATGGAGACTAAAAACAAAGTTGATCTCATAGAAGTTGAGAATAGAATAGAGGCCAAGAAGAGTAGGAATTGGAGGGAGGATGTTAAGGTACAGGGGTACAGTAAATTAGGAGATATAACTTCTAATGTTCAATAGCACAGTAAAGTACTATGGTTGAGAACAATTTTATATTTCAGAAGAACTAGTACAGAGGATTCCGACTGTTTTCAACACAAAGAAATGATGTTTGAAGGATGCATATGCCAATAACCCTGATCTATATACATGTTTTGAAATATCATCCTTTTATCCCATAAATGTGTACAATGATTATATGTCAATTAAAAAATAATATCTGCAAGCCAGGCATGGTGGCACATGCCTGTAATCCCAGTGACTCGAGAGGTGAAAGCAGAATCCCAAATTCGAGACTAGGGGCAGTCTGCGTAATTTAGTGAGACTCTGTCTCAAAAAAAAAGTAAAAAAATGGGCTGAGGGTGCAGCTCAGTGGTCTAGCATTTGCAAAGCATGCAAGTGCAAGGCCCTGGGTTCAACCCCCAGTACCACACACACACACACACACAAAAAAAAAAAAAAAAAAAAAAAAAAACCCTCTGCCGTTTAGGGCTGTTGCCAAAGACAAATGAGATAACATTTGTACAAAGGCCTGGCAGGAGGCAGATTCTCAATAATTAGGAGACATGGCCGGGTGCTGTGGCACCTGCCTGTAATCTCAGCCACTCAGGAGGCTGAGGCAGGAGGATCCAAGTTGGAGGCCAGAAGTAGCCTGTGCAATTTAGCAAGACCTCGTCTCAAAACAAAAACCAAAACACACAAACAAATAAAGGAGCCATAACTCTAGTACTTGTGTGGCTCCCTCAGTAGCCAGCAGGGCTGAACACAATAATGACAGGCAGTAGCACTTTACAGCTTACAGTCTACAAACTCATTCAGTAGGATGACATGTTCCCCATACACCCAGACCTTACAGGGCTTTTTGTTTGTCCATTTTGTTTCCATAAGGCTGAAATGGAATTTAAGAAGTACTTTTAATAGTGTACAAAATTGGATTAAAATCACATCATCATTAAATCTTGTGACAGGGGAGGATCTCAAAGGTCATTCCACTTCATGCCATACCATTCTGTAAGATGGCAGGGTATGGAAGGCCCTTAAAAGATGTCCATGCCCTCATCCCCAGAGCCCATGAACATGTCACCTTCTCTGCAAAGGGACTTCGAAGCCATGATTAGGGTAAAGACCTTGAGATGGGGAATGTATACCAGAGGTGCGGCCAATCTAATCCCATGGGTCTTTAAAAGTGCAGACCCTATGGCCAGGCACGGTGGTACACACTTGTAGACCCAGCACTCCAGGGGATGAGACAGGAGGATTGTGAGTTAGAGAGCAGCTGGGGCTACATTGCCAGATGCTGTAAAGTGGACACCCTTCTGTAGTTGTGGGAAGGAGGAGCTATAACTTTGGAAGAATGTCAGGGACATGCAACGTTACTGGCTTTAAAGATGGAGAAAGTGGCCATGAACCAAAGAATGTAGTGGCTTCCAGAGGTTGGAAAAGGCAAGGAAATAGATTCTTTCCTAGAGCCACCAGAGAGAAATGCTGGCATCTTAATTTTAGTGAGTTCTGAGTAGCACTTGGGCTGAGGTTTAGCTCAGTTGGTAGAGTTCTGCTCTGTGCTCTCTGAAGCCCTGGGTTCTATCCCCAGCACCGCATGGGTTTCTATTCCCAGTACCGATGGATGAAACAACCATCCATCGAAAACCTTATGAATAGCAGAGCAACACTGACATAGTGCCTGGCATGATAGATACAGTGTCGGGAGTGTTTTATCTGTTATACATAGGGTTGGAATGGACCTAATAACAACAACAATGAATAGGACTTATAATTTACAGAACTGTAAGAGAATATATTGGTGTCCTCTTAAGCTAAGTTTGTGGTGATTTGCAATGACAGCAACAGGAAACCAACACAAGGGGTGACAAACAGAAAAGCCCTGAGAGACTGTCAGGGTCACATCAATATTTGTAGCTGCTTTTACTTGCTTACTATAATAAACATTCCCAGCAACTTCACTTGTCAGCTGTAGCATTTTACAATGTGTCACTATTCTGCCCACTTTCCTGAATGTACTTCTGTATACAAGCTTCCACCTTGAACGGCACATGGAGAATAAACACAGAGGCTTTCCCTATGAGACTCCCCTGCTCCCAGAAGTGGCAGAATGGATCCTTTGGTCTGCATACACTGCTTCTGTTCCTACAGCCTACGACTGAGCCTGGTTTGCAGTTGACTCCCACTGAACTTCACTCTCCAGGAAGACTGACCTCATTCAGTCCACTCTCAAGATGCAGTGGTGGGGCAAACAGACAGGCAGGTGTGAAAGGTCACACGGCCAGGTCTTGCATTGTTCCAATGATGTTCCAATGATGGAAACAGGCTCGCGTTTTAGACTTATCACTCTCCTGAAGCAAAGAGGGAAACTAAAAGGAGGGATGACTAACATTTTCGTCATAACCTTTTACCATGATCCTCTTACCCCCTTTTTTGGGGCAGTTGTTTTTAGATTCTTTTCTTTTTCTGATTACTAAAGAAATATGAAACTTAGGGTCTGCAACAATCTCACCCCAGATATATTTATCAACAGATTAGAATCTTGAACTAGCTTTTTCATCCAACCATAGAAAGTATATTTTGTGTATAGGAGAGCATTAAAAAGAAGAAAAAGCCCTTGGGGATATGTGGGGGTACATGGAACATTCATTCTCAGTTCTTTCCATTTCCACAACTCAGGAATCACATTCTGAGTAAAATGGCTGAAGCAGGGTGAGATTTCTAATCCCCAAGGAAATGCTAACCAAACTCTAGGCAGTGCACTGGTTCCTTTGATTAATGACCCTATGTGGTAGGTACTGTTATCATAATCTCCTCTTTACCATTGAGGAAACTGAGGCAGAGAGAGGTTTAGTAGCTGGTCTGTGGTCACAAACCTGGCATGTGGTAGATCTGGATTTGAACCAAGGCAGGCTATCAGCAGAAACCCCCATGTTGAACAACCTGCTGCACTGCTTCTCTGAGGAACAGTACCCTGACTTCACTATCCTGCCCCTATTAAGGCAGGAAAGCAAACTAATAGACACCCCCAGCCCCCTGCAAAATAAGGATAGAAACAAAGGATTCTATGAAAAATTCAATGGGCCTAGAGACTCTATTTCTATAATAATTTCAAACGAATTTTTTTCTGATTTAAAAAGTGAAAATTCGCATCCATGGTTAGTATCTTGGGCAATGTTAAAAGTACAATGAAGAAAATAAAGTCATGTGGTTTCACTTAGCTTTTCTTTCCATGGGCTGTTTCTCCAAGTGAGATCAGCAGGCCAAGGATATCAGAATCACCTGGAGCACATCTTAAAAATGTGGCTCCTCACAGAGACCTAGGAAAATAGAATCTCTGAGGGAATGGATTTCATAATGCTGATAGACAGCAGCACTTTACAGCTTGCAGCTCTATAAACTGTACAGCCCTTTCCGTAGAATCATGTGTTCTCCATGGACCCAGACACTGTGGACCTATGCAAATCGCCATTTAAAGCTTTTTGAGATGATCATTTTGTTTCAAGGAATCCAACATGGAATTCAAAGAGTATTCCTAAGGGCATGACAAATTTGACTAGTATTTACTTAATTTGAATTTTAAAATTCAAATTCAAATTAAATTTTAAAAGTAAGAACTACACTTTTAGTCACGGCTTTAAAAAGAGAGGTTTAGAAATCTTGGACCCAGAATTCAAAACTCATACTGTTCCCAGAGAACCCTTCCCTTTTTCTGAAACCAAACTGTCTTCAGGGTAAGTAAAGAAAAAGGACTGCAGAAATCATGCCCTATGTGGAAGTCCAGCTTTGGATGGGGGAACACAGGATACTTGCACATTACTTAATGGGTATGTTTTTCTTATTTTAAGCTATAGGCTCTGTGCCCAGGGCAGTCACACAGTTTTCCTGCAACCCCAGTGGGCCCCCAAACTGGGCTTTTGTCCTCAACTCTGAGCCTGTTGAGAACCTGCATTTAATGTTGCTTCTCCAGAAAGCAAAATGGCTCCTGTCCACGAACACCACCAGGCCCATGTTCTAGCTATTAGCCGAACAACAAAAGATTTTCCAAATATGGACCCAAAGAAGCATGTGCATTTTGAAGGCCACAAGGAAGCTTAAACAGCTAAAAACTTATTAAAGGGAAAGCTAACAATTGACTCCAAAAGCGTGAGTTCTTAACAGAACAGTAAGACAAAAGCCAGAAAGAGGAACAAAAATATGCATTGTAGGGGAGGGGCCAGCAGGGAGGTGTAGATTTATATGGAAGAGCTGACATCATTGTTTCCCAATAATACTCAGCATGCAGGAAACAGATGGGAAAGAAGTGGTGGAAGGGGCTACTTATGGTAACAGGGCATGCTCTCTATTTCAAAATGCTGCCATTTGGAACCTACATGTTTTACTTTTAAAAAGTGGAGATGGAAATTCTATTGCCAGAAGTTTTATTAAAGTCTAACTAAATCCTACTGCACTTACTCTGGCAATGCTTGGCAAAATAAAACTCTGCATATCAGATCGCATTTTACAGCCAGCAGAGCCATGGCTGTTTGGGTCTGGCACAGACAAGGTCATGAAAAGGGAATTAAATGTTGGACAGATAGGGTTTAAGTCCTGCTTCTCCCACTTTGTAGCCAGGTGACATTGGACAAGTTACCCTCTCTGAGTTGGTCCTCATTTATAAAATGGGGACAGAACGAACTTTATACACACACACAGTAGGAAGAAAACCAGGTTAGACGTTTATGCCAAACAGCTAGATGTAATCAAGAAATAAAATTAGGGTAGTCAGTTGTTGTTGCTAGGTGCTATCAGGTCGGGTCCAACTCATACTGACCCTGTGTACATCAGAACGAAACACTCCCTAACACTGCCATGCCTGGCTCTCTGTCAGTGCTTCTCTGCTGTTCATAGGGTTTTCAATGGCTGATTGTTTCAGGATTGTTTCAGGAGTGAATTGCCATGTCTTTCTCCCATTTTTGCAGTGTTGACAATCAAACCCAGGGCCTCAGAGAACACAGAGCAACACTCTACCAACTGAGCAGGCATCTTTTAATTAACTAATTAATCAATTTCATTTTTGAGAAAGAGTCTTGCTATTTAACCCGGGCTGACCTTGAACTCGCACTCCTCCTGCCCCAATCTCCCAATTATTGGGATTATATGTGTGGGCCACCATGACCGGCACAATTTGCACCATTTTTAAAAAGGTTTTTCTTTTAACATCTGCCTCTTCTGGGTCAGGGCAGGACACAGCCACAGCCGCAACCAGCCAAACCAGTGGCCATTCTTGTTATTATCAGCTGCGCTGTCCTCTCCTGAGGGTAGGTTCACTCCCCAGGTTCTGAAGACAGGCTTCTCTCACCTCCACCCTCCAGCCTGATCCATAGGTCATCCTCAGCTACCTTTCCTGAGCTCAAGTGTCTTCTCCCCCAGGCTGCAGGAGGATGTGATCAATTCCAAGGGGCAGGCAAAACCAGGCAGTTTCCTGCCTTTAGAAACCAGCCACCCCTCTCCCCATTCCTCTGCCATTCCTCACAGTCAGATGATCTTTGCTTTATCGATTTTCCCTGCTACAAGCAACCTGCTCTGTGGCTCTGTCTGATGGCCCTTTCTCTCAGTTGCCTCATGCGTTAGCATCCCCAGCGATTACCTCCTGTGGAGTCCTCACCTCATTCTGCGTACTTCCTTTAGTTATTTTCCTGTCTTGTGAAACCTCTAGGTCAAGACCAACTAGAGAACGTCTTTGTAAACCCACAGGGTCTAGTGCATTAGAGTCCCATTAAATATTTGTTGGGTTGAATTGAAAGTCCCATACAAGACAGTTTCTGATTAAAGCCACAAAGAGGCAGGGAAAGAAATATACATGAGCACACGAGTTATTTCAATGGCCTTTCCCAATAGCTTTAGACTTATTTACAGTTTGTCAGAATCACAACTTAACATGTCAAGTATGTCCTAGCTTCCTTAACCGTGAAAGCTGATATATGTTGCTCTTTGAGGGGGAGGGTGACTTCAACCCTCTCCCTCTGGGGAGTGCTGGGAAGGAGGTCCTCTAAAGATATAGTGGGCCAGCATCAGGCCAAGGGTGTGCTACCAAGGCCTAGTATGCATCATCCATGCTTGAACTCAAACAGAGACTGTCTGAGACTTGATCCCAGAAACACAGTTAGTTCTGGAGTCCCACCAAGAATGTATTTCATACCAAGGAGTAACTAATAAGGCACTAGGAAAAGACAGCATTTCTAGGGCATTCTGTGCAAAGTCTTGTCAGTTTCTATCCAGGAGTAGCTATGAACCCTCCTAGGACCATGAAACAATCTTGGATTTCTGATAATCAATGACATGAACAAGGTCCTCGTTCTGAGCTTCCAGGTCTGACTCATAGTGACCCTCACAGGGTTTTAAAAGGTTGTTTTTTGGGATTGCTTGAGAAGTGGATTGCCATATCCACCTCCCACTTTTGCAATGCTAGAGATCGAATCCAGGTCCTCAGACAGTGTAGAGCAGCACTCTACCAACTGAGATGAAACCCAGCCCCTGAGCTTCCTAGAAGGGTCCTAATACTGATTTCCTAAGGAGGAGATAAGGTCAATCAATCAGTTCTCCTGTGTTCAGTCTAATCCAGAGACAGGCACAGAGAGCTATCAAATGTGCAAGAACTGTTGAATGCCACCTACTTACAGCCATTCTTACCATCTACTTGCACACTCAAAGTCAGTAAGAGAACAGAACAGTAGGCAGAATGGAACTGGAATTGGGTGCCCCTGACCCTAAGGCTGCGGTGTTCCCAGAGGGAAAGAGAATCATGGCTGCAGTGGGCAGGGAGGCACCTGGGAAGAGGTGGTCAGGCTGGACTTGATAGCTGGTAGGTTTAAACAGGTGTGTGTGTGTGTGTGTGTGTGTGTGTGTGTGTGTGTGTACTCGAGCATGCATGCATGTGTGCACACAGAGAACAAAGTGCTATACAAATGTTACTTGTTATTATGACCATTACTGGTCTAGGTATGAGAAGAATAAAGCAAATGGAGAAAAATCTTTTTATAGGTTTTTTGGGGGGTTGGGGCAAAAATGGTGAAGTAAATGCTAAATTATGAAACAGGCTATTCTGGGAGATGTGATTCCTGCCCATGACCATGGCCTTGGGAGTCAGACATATGTGGATTTAAGTTCTGCTTTGATAATCTTTCCCACTTTGATAGTCCTGGCATATGATTTAACTTCTTGGCCTCAGTTTTCTCCTCTGTGCATGGTTACAGCTGGCCTTAGGGTTAGCCAGACAGTTTGCTCCAGGCTTAAAGCCTTTACCCTCCTCCCTTGGTTCTTCCTGTCTCACTCTGGGAGCCAGAGGCAGGCTGCCCCTCGAAGCTCAGGCCCCTGAGGTTGCTGTTCCAGTTCCACAATCTCCCCACCCAGGATTCAACTTCTCTTTCAGTTCCCTGAGGTCTAGCAGCAGCTGATTGTGTCTCTCAGGTCTTTTGAAGTTGCTTTAATTTCAGGTTGTCGTTTTGTTTCCATGACTGTACACTAATGCCCCCCTTGCAACAACTCTGGGAAATCCCTGGATATACTGACCTCTCCCTCAGTGTGGCAAGAAATCCTGCTTCCAGTCCCTCTGGATGATTGATTAACACGCATCTGACCACATCAAGCCTCCCATATGTCTGTCAGTTTGTATTGTTGTGAGAGCTCGTGGGTTGCTATGACGCCGAAAGCTATGCCACCACAATTCCAGGTACCAGTAGGGCCACCCATGATGGATAGGTTGCAGCTGAGCTTCCAGACTAAGACTAGGGAGAAGGACCTGGCAGCCCATGCCCGAAATAATTAGTTATTGAAAACCCTATGAATAGCTTGTTGTTGTTGTTGTTAGGTGCTGTGGAGTCAGTATCCGACTCATAGCGACCCTCATAGGGTTTTCAATGGCTGTTTCGGGATTGCCTTGGGAGTGGATTACCAGGTCTTTCTCCCATTTTTGCGGTACTGGGAATCGAACTTGGGACCTCAGAGACTGCAGTGCAGCGCTCTACCAACTGAGCTAAATCCCAGGCCTATATGAATGGCAGAGAAACACTATTAAATATAGTGCCAGAAAATGAGCCCCACAGGCTGGAAGGCACTCAAAAGACAACTGGGAAAGAGTTGCCTCCTCAAAGTAGAATGGACCTTAATAATGGGAATGGAGTAAAGCCCCGGAGACCTCCTTTTGCTGATGTGGCATGACTCAAAATGAGAAGAAACAGTGTATGCAACAATGGGTGCAAACATAAAAAGATTGTGTGCATGGCACAGTATTAAGTAGTGTTTCGTTCTGTTGTACATAACGTCACTGAGTCAGATGCAACAGATGCAACTTGACAGCACCCAACAACAACAAAACATATCATGTACTCATTTAATTGAAACCTCATTTGTTATCCTATTATTTCCATTTCCCAAGAGAAGAAACTGAGGCCCAAGTGGGCAAGCAACTTGTTCCAGGGTCACTCAGCGGGAGACAAGCAAAATTGGGATTCTATCCCAGACAGTATGGCCCAACATTCCTAATGGAAGCCCCTAGCAAAACCACCTAACTTGGATCAGGGAAGGCTTCTAGAAATTTCCTAAGCTGAGACCAAAGGTGGAAGGATGTGCCAGCCAAGAAGCTTGGACGGAAACAACTAAGCCATGGAGAATCCCCCTTCCCTTGTTCTCTGTTCAACATTAAATCTTATCTTGAACAGAAAAACATTTACCTTCTTTGCTAAGACCTTGCTCCTGTTTATGTTCGAGTATCTCGCCTATTTAATCGGAGATCAAAGCTTTCAACATTTTCTCCTTCAGTTTTCCCTTCAGATATGAAGTGAACTTCAAAGTTAACTGAGTCCTCAATTTCTGAAGGTTTTTTCACATCCCTAAGACTGTACATGTCTTAAACTTGGAGCCTATCTTTCTTCTTTTCCCACGCTACCTAGCATACTGCCTTAACAAATATTTGTTGAACAAATGAATAAACAAAATGAGGGAATCATTGCACCTCAGAAATGAAGTACATTTACACCTAAAAGTTCTTATCCTTTAAAATACTAGGGCTTACTCTTTTCAAGTTTAGTATTACATTTGCACTAGTTATTTATTTATTTGTTATGAACCATCTGTCATCCCTCAAATTAAATGTATATATGTATGTATGTATTGGAGCGGTACCATCCTGGTGTCCGATCTCGTCAGATCTTGGAAGCTATGCAGGATCGGGCGTGCTTAGTCCTTGGATGGGAGACTGCCTGGGAATATCAGGTGCTGTAGGCTTGGATAAAGGACCTAGCAACCCACTCCTGAAACAATCAGCCACTGAAACCCTATGAATAGCAGAGAAGCACTGACATAGTGCTGACATGGCACAGTGCCAGGGTGTGTTTTGTTCTGTTGTACATAGGATCGCTATGAGTCAGACCTGACTTGACAGCACCTAACATAAATATATATAATATATATGTTATATATAACTGCTATAAATGTATGTGTGTGTGTGTGTGTGTGTGTGTGTGTGTGTGCGCGCGCGTGTAAATATATATTTCAACCTAAGAAAGATTAGGAAAAAATCTCCAGGAATAAAAATGCCCAACATTCTTACCAAACACTCAGAGAGTGCATCTAGAATGGCCAGGGCTGCTTATCTAGGAGAAAATGCTCTGAAAACCTGTGCACTGCACTCTACCTACACATCAAAACCACTAGAGGAGAGTCTGATTTAAGGCTTTGCTCATACTCTCCTCACCACAGGCAATAATATGTGATTTGTACCAGACAGCTACAAGAAAAAGCCTTCATATTCAGACATCAAAAAGAAGAAAAAGAAAATCATACTCTTCAGCATCAGCAATAAGGAAGAGATGAATTTTTTCCCTCTATCCCAGACAGGAAGAGAAAGTTAGCTGGTTCCCAGGGGAGAGCTGGGGCAACAGCCACTGTGCTGGAGGGGAAGTGAAAAGGGTTCCCAGAAGCCACTTCATGCTCTGCTGAGGTCTGCTTTCCAGGCCAGAGAAAAGTGGTCAAAGAAGGAAATTGGGCTGGAGGAAGAGCTCAGTAGAAGAGCACTTGCCTAGCATGCAGGAAGCCCTGACTTTGATCCCCAGCCCTGGCAAGTATGCTGCTAGGGATGATCAGAGTAGGGTCTATAACTGGCATCTGTATGGATGCCTGCAGATACTGTATACAGGGGGGGGGGCGGAATGTGTGTTTCTAAGGGAAGGAGTTTCTATTGTGTATCAGCTTTCCAGAGATTAAAGATGATGACTAACCCTGAGCAATGTCCAGACTAAGCTGAACAAAATTTGTCGCCCGCACACTGCTCCATCAGATTTATCTAGCTGAAGGTAGCAGGGCTAGGTTCAATGACTTACAGAAGGAACGACATTCATCCTTTGTGCTCAGCCTCTGGCTATCCCAAGTTCCCACTCAGGGGTGTAGCTTCCCCATATTTAGATAGCCTAAGTGTAGCTAAGCCTGCAGCTGCCCCACCACTGCAGCGTAGCTAAGTGTAGCTAAGCCTGCAGCCACCCTACCACTGTGGCGTCCAATTCCATCAGATCTCGGAAGCTAAGCAGGGTCAGCCCTGGTTAGTACTTGGATGGGAGACTGCCTGGGAACACCAGCTGCTGTAGGCTTAGAAGGACACAGCAACCCATTCCCCCAAAACAATCAGCCATTGAAAACTCTATGAATAACAGAGAAGCATTGACAATATTGTTTCTCCTGTTGTACATATGGTCGCTATGACTCGACCGCACCTAACAACAACAACAACAACAGCAAGCATAGCTAACAGTCAGCAGCTTTCTCCTCCACTCCAGCTCAGGGCTTTCCTCCCCTCTGCAATCACAGGGGCTCTTTCCCTACTACTCTGTTCTTTTTGCACTTGTGCTCTCACACTTGAATCCATTTTTCCTAGTTTATACCCAGGTCCATTGCCCTGCCCTTGGCCCTCAATGTTCAATGACCATATCAGTCTTGAGAAGCCCTCCCCAGCCTTCTGGCACCTAGTTGCCACCCTGACTTGTCCCCTACAACCTTCTGAAATCCTCTTTCAAGATTGTGGACAAAGGAGCAGTGCCTCACTCAGCTTTTCCTCATTGGGAGTGGAGTCCAGATCTTGTCTATTAACTAATACATGTTCCAGAAAGGCCAGGAGCCTACATTGTTCTAGAGAAAACCAGTAGCACTTATGCTACACTACGACAAAAGCAAGTGAAAATTATCCAATGAGTTTTAGCTGTGTATGTTGGGGAGGGGGGAGATGTCTTAATTATTCTCATTTATATAAGATGCTTATTATGCACACTAATTTCCACACGGGCTGGGGTTTATTTCAGTTGGAAGAGTGCTGCTCCACACTCTCTGAGGACCCAGGTTCCATCCCTAGCACTGCAAAAATGGGAGAAGGACAAGGCAATCTATTCCCAAAGCGATCCCTAAAAATCAGCCATTGAAAACCCTAACAACAACAATTTCCACATGGGGCTGGGGTTTAGCTCAGTTGTTAGAGTGCTGCTCTGTACTATCTGAGGACCTGAGTTCAACCCCCAGCACTGCAAAAATGGGAGAAGGATGTGGCAGCCCACTCTTGAAAACAATCCCAAAACAATCATCCATTGAAAACCCTATGAGGGTTGATATGAGTCCCTAATAACAACAATTTCCACATAGCACAATAAGGGTGTGTGGATCCTTAAGTGGATCAGTTACCTTTCATTTCAAAGCTGAACTCTATTCAGGTATGTCCAGTCTTGAAAGTTTGCTGATCCTGTGTCAGGGCTGTCTGCTTTCAATTTACAGAGGAAAATCATTAGAGGAGAATGGTGGCTTAGATATGGAAGCCAAGGAAAGGCAAGGGGTCTAAGAAGTCAGGCCTTTCTGCATCCTTCAGGATTAACTGCATGAATTTAAGTAGGTCAATTTACCTTTCTGGGCTTCCTCTCTTCCCCAGGGCGGGAAGTCCTGGGTACTGGTTTTCTACTTTGTGTGTGTGTGTGTGTGTGTGTGTGTGTGTGGTACTGGGGTTTGAACCCAGGGCCTCATGCTTGCATGCTCTGCAAGTGCTGGACCACTGAGCTGCACCCTCAGTCCATTTTTTCATTTTTTGAGTTTTTGAGACAGGGTCTTGCTAAATTACGCAGACTGCCTCTGGTCTCAAACTTGCAATCCTCCTGCCTCGGCCTCCTGAGCCGCTGGGATTACAGGCGGGTGCCACCACGCCCGACTCCCACTTTTTTCTTTAAGCAGTAGTTCCCTTCCTTTTTTCTAAATGAAACATGCAGAAGCCCAAAATATAAAGCAGCTGAAAGAAGAGCTACCTAAGGGTGCCTCTGAGGTACCTTCACAGAACCCTGGGGTTTGGGTTCATCCTATAATCCATGATCTTGTTAGCATGGGGCAGGGTTGGCAAGCCCCCTTAATGCAACTCTCATGGCTTTGGAGAGAGGACCCAGAACAACACCTATGACATGGAAGTTGGGCTCCTAGGAGCATCCCCAGTGCACCTGGAGGTTAACCTAAAGACCTAAAGTCTGCAAAAACAAGGGAGAGACATGTTACATTCTAAACTTTGGATCCCAGTGGTTAAGGTGTATGCTTGGCGTTCCATCACATTCAAAGAAGCTCAAACCAAGTGTTTTTATTTCAAATCAACCTCTCTGATTGTTGGTGAGAATTAAATGAATTGACTCCAGTTATGCCTCGATTTCAAAGAGACAGTTTTGAAAACTGTGGTTCCCCAAGCTCTAAAATACTAAGCCATTTGTCCTAATGACACAGCAGACTCTGAACTCTAGAATACCACAGGAATATCACACCACTGCAAATTACTAGGGGTGCTGAGTCTTCAAAAAAAAGGAAGTGAAACAAAAGCACTGCACTGTTTTTGACATGCATATTTGATATAGACGAACTGAATAGTTTTTGAGATAATTTTCCTGGCGGCAGAATTATTCTGCACAGTTAGTTACACAGCCGTTAAGTTTTCTCTTTGTTGTACCTGTATATAAATACATAGCCCATGTAGTGGACTATTTTCTCTTTCACTGAAGCTTGGGAAGACAAGGCCTTTTTGTCATGGGTAAGTACAGGGCCTGTCAACCTTACAAAAGGAGTCATTTAATGCTCAATTTTCCCAACTTTCCTATGATTAAAAACTTCTAACCTCACATGCTATTATTATATTCTAGATTGTTTTCTTTCTTCCCTTTCCCAACAAATGTTTAAATTGTCTCTCCTCTGCTGGATTCCTTTTTTCTTTTCTCAGGCTGACCTTGAAAACGGACACTCTCCTTTTCTCTTATATACTCTAAACTATTTTAAAATCGAGGCCCCTCTGACTTTTTCAGGGCACACATCTTGCCTGACACACCAAATGCTAATAGGAAAGCCAAGAGGAGGTAAAGGGTCTGGGGAGTTGGGGACAGAGTGGGGGGAGGTACTATATATTTGGCATCCGCTCAGAAATTCAGAAAATGTTTGTGCAACCACTCCCCCAGCCAGGATCCCCACCCCACCCCCACCACACTGCCTTCTAGCACATTAATAAAAAAGGATGTGAGCCAATGAGATCGCAGCGCCCAGGAGGGACAGCTAAGGCAGTCACAAGTGTGCACTCAGGGAAGCCCACTGATGACCGTCCCACATGTCATCCTTTATCCCCCTTTCCATTTCCAAAGTTTAGGATTAGGAGCTCTTTGGCTCCCACCCTCATTCCCCAGAGGGGACCAGTTGAAACTCTAAGCAGCACCACCCATTAACAGCTAGAAACGTGGTGACTGACACCGCCTCTGCGCGTCGGGGTGGCTGCGCTGAGCACCTTAAGAACCATGTATATTCTTGGAGAAAAAAAAAAAGTACAATGAGCGCACAAGCCTGGAATACATTAACTTGTGAACTGAATCCAACCCACCCCAAGAGAATCCACCGTTCTCTCAAACAAAAAGAAGCGGCCGAAGCGGGGGAGGGGGGCGGCGAAGGCACATTACCATCCTGTCCAGAGCTCTCCAGATACTCCGTCAGGTCACAGCCAAACGCGCTGGCGGCTCCCTTTCGTTTCAGCTTCTGCTTGGCACCCTTGTTCTTCATGAGTTAGTCCCAAAGAGGTTACCCCTCCGTGTCCTCCGCCCTCTGCTTGGCACCGCGCCCACGATGGTCTCCGGGTTAGGTCACTGGCTGCGGCGCAGCGCCGGGGCCCCGCATGGGCAACGCCGAAGCTCTCGGGCGGGGTTGGCGCGCAGGGACCCCGCGGAGCGGCGAGCCCGGGGCCGGCGCGCGCGGGCCGGGGCGCGGCGGGGAGCGCGGCCGCGCTGGCAGAGCTTGGCGTCCACCCCGCGCGCCTGCAGGGCCGCCGGGCCGGAGGCCGTGCAGAGCTGGCAGCTGCCGACCGGCTCGCTCGGGAGTGTCACTTCCTCACTCGGAGTCCCGGGGACTCTCACGGGCTCCCGCGGAGTCTTCGACTGTGCTGCTCCTCCGCCTCGGAGGGAGGGCGAGCTCTCCCCTCCGCCTTCCCAGGTGCCCCGGAGAGGACGGGGGCGCAAGCGGCAGCGCGAGGGGCGAGCGGACAGCCCCGGGGGCTGCAGTGGGTCCTCCGCCCTGGGCCCGCTGTCTTGCCTTCAGACGGCTTGGGTAAAACGAAAAACAAGCATCCTGTCTCCTTTGCCCGCCCTCACGCCTTCCCTTTTTTCCTGTCTTACAAATCCTAGGATCATCCAGCTCAGGAAACGCTGGAAGGAAGTTAGCTAGGGAGGGGGGCGGAGGGTGGAAATTTTTGGCAGCTTTAAGCTTGTGTGTGTGCGCGCGGAGCCGGAGGAAGTAGGTGGGTGGGTTGAGGAGTGCGGGGTGGGGGAGAGAACGCGCTCTCCTGAGGCCGTCCTGCGACTCTAGAGATAGCTCTGGGCCGCCCCGGAGGAAATCGCGCTCTCCTAGGAGGACCCGCTGGGCGCCCGCTTCCTGCCCCGCCAGCGCGGCTCTTTGAAGAGGACAGGAGGAGGTGCCCAACGTGCTGCAGGGAGAGTGCGGGACGGGGCTCTCGGGAGGTTCTGCCTTGGCGTTGTCCTCATTGTCAGCCTATCCTTGACACTTTCTATTTCGGTGCCTGCCTTTTTTGCTCCACAAACACTTCAAGAGCAGAGCCAGAAACAAAGACAGGCAGTCCGGCGGAGAAATCTGACAGGCAGCGGGTTTACACTGGCCACTCCCATCCCTCCTAGCCCTGTCCACGTACCCTTGAAGCCCAGCTACTCTCCTCCCACGCAGAAGTAAGGATACCCTCTGGGAAGAGAAGCCGCAACCTTGCTACACTGCCCAGGAAGTCAGATTTCTGGTTACAGATTCCAATAAAACACACACACACACGCACACACACACACACACACACACACACACACACACACACACTTGCAAAGTGTGCTAAATGGAAGTGATGCGGGGCAAGAATCCAGGATTTAAGGACCTCTGATATTTTAGCATAATGTAGAGCATGCGTCTCTCAGATTGTTTTATAATCAGCTTCAAGTTGTTTCAGGAGAGCATGCTTTTCCTTTTCCAGTTAGATTTGAAATTCCTTGATTTCTGTGTACTCAGCACACAGTAAGCATTCAAATTCTTGTAATTTAACCATTTGAGGATTAGATGAAACTTCCATGTAATTTCAAATCCATATATAGGCTTGAAGGGTAGAAGGGTAGGCATATTCATACAGCTCAGATTGCTGGCAGAGCTTTATGTATAGGATTTTAGTTACTGAATCCCTCTACAGTAATTTATGTATCACTGTGACAGTTTGTGAACTTTGACCCCTGACTTTCTCTCTATTTCAGGTCACAACCTGATAGCCAGTTTACCAAATCCAGCCCACAGATATGTTGTAACACATGCCATGCTTTAACTTTTTAAATTAGTAGCCAACATTAACGAGTTCAGATATTTTTCCATAAGAGATCTAGATTTCTGCCTTCTTTTACAAAAATGGAAAATCTAATTATACTACAAGTGTGTTCCCAGTGGCAATGACTGCTAATGCCACATTGTGACAGCTCCCTGGGAGACACATTCTTCAGAAAGATGAACCTTCCCAGTTTTCCGGCCGCCACTGCCTGTTTTCCTGCCTTTTGCACCTGTCTGGCCTCTTCCTGAGCCCTAAAGGCTGTGTATGATCTTTTCTTCCTTCCATTTTTCATGTGTCTTCTAGTGACACCAGCATTGCCCCAGCCTACTTGGTGAGACATCTTCAAGTAACCACTGACTCATTTCTCTCCTTCCACCCCCACTTCCAAGCTAGCCCGGCCTAGACTGATGAGTCCTTCAAAATGCCTCTCAGCTGGGGTTCTTTGTCAGGCCCTGAGTGAGGATCATTCATTCCTCAATTATTAGAAGAATTCCTAGGGGGATTTGCTGAGTCCAGTGTCCTCCCACTTCATCCATCCAATGCACTAGAGGCCCATGAATCTTCCTGAAGCATTGCTTTGTTGTTATAAGCTTGCTTGTTCAAAATCCATCAATAACTCCCTGTTTCTTCCTGCCAGTGCAGTGATTTCTTCTTTCTTTTCTTTTCTTTTCTTTTTTTTTCTTTCTTTTTTTTTTTTTTTATACTTCACAGTTGAACCTGGGGCCTTGAATATATTTTGCAAGCCCTCTACCACTGGGCTGCACCCCTAGTCCATTTTTATTTTTTACTTGGAGTAGGGGTCTAAGTTACACAACCTGGCTCTGGCTGGGAACTCATGATCCTCTTGCCTTTATCTCCTGAGTTCCTGGGATTAGAGGCACGCACCACCATGCTGAAGCTAGGGTTTGGTTCAGTTGGTAGAGTGCCACTCTGTGCTCTCTGACACCCAGGGTTTAATCCCCAGCACCGCAAAAATGGTAGAAGGATGTAGCAATCCACTTCTGAAGCAATCCTGAAATAATCAGCCATTGAAAATCCTATGAATAGCAGGACCTACAGTCATACCACTGTGGCTTCCAAAACTAAGCAGGGTTGGGCCTGGTTAGAACTTGGATGGGAGATTGCCTAGGAACACCAAGTGCTGTAGGCTTGGGAGAAGCCCGGGGCAACCCACTCCCAAGAAACAATCAGCCATTGAAAACCCTATGAATAGCAGAGAAGCATGACAATACTGTTTCAGCATTGTACATAGGATAGCTATGAGTCAAATACTAACTAGACAGCACCTAACAACAACATGAATAGCAGAGAAGCACTGACATAGTGCTGGGCATGGTACGGTGTCAGGGACTGTTTTGTCTGTTGTACATAGGGTCACTATGACTCAGATCCAACTCAATGACACCTAACACCTAACACCACCATCACCACCATGCCAGGCTCAGGGCAGTAATTTCTAAGCATTTGTAACCTGCTTGGGGGAACTATCTGGTGAGGTATTTAATATAATAGCTTGTTTCTCCTTTTATTTATAGAGAATCATCTCTATATGGAGCCATAACCTATACTATTAATAATTAGGAGTTTACTTCAGCAAGGACTTTCATATTCTCATTTTCTTCCTCTTTCTCCTTGCTTACTGTGAGCAGATTCTCTTACAGGTCTGGGGAAACAAATTGGATTTGGGTTCCAAAGGGTTTTTTTCCATTAGCCTTCGGATTTCTTAGGATGCAAGGTTATATGGATCATGTAGGAATGTTAACTGGAGGAATAAGTAACCTATTTGGTGTAAATAACATAAATTATGCATGGTGTAAATTTACTAGAAAAGCACTTTGCTCACAGGGAGCTACCAGTGAAGAATTCTGTGGTTGCTCATGATCCCTCTTATCTGTACCTGTTGAGGTCTGATGCCTATTAAAGTGAGCCATCTGGTTTCTTCATCACCAAGGATGGTAGCAATCTTCCCTGCTGTAAATAAGTACAGAAGAGAAAGATTTGACGAGGCTTTAGTGTCACTTATGATTATAAATTTTTCTTTTGCCCAGTTTGTCCATAAAACTAAATTTAGCTATTCATAATCTTAGCATTCTTCCCCCTCTGCCAGTAGCTAATTAAATGGGGTTTGTTTTTGTTTTTATTTATTTATTTATTATTTATTTATTTATTTTGAGATAGGGTCACATTATGTTTCTGAGGCTGCCTTGGAACTTGCTGTGTAGCCAAGGTTGGCCTCGAACTCATGATCCTCCTGCCTGAGCCTTCCCAATGCTAGGATCAGAGGCATGTGCCACCACACCTGGCTTTAAATGCTCTTATATGACCCCTTGTCTATGGGCTGTGATGAATATGTTCTGAATTTCAGGAGTATTAGCTTGTTCTCTTGCCAGATATATTTCTTCTTCCACTTCCTCTCTATTCTTCCTCTGCCCTCAACTGCCCCTGTTTTAAAGGTGCTTTGGTGGTATCTAGTGGTGAGAGCAGCTATTGGGGGGCTTTTCTATGAGAGAGGCTTTGTCTCATCCCAGCCATTCGAGTCCTGAAGCTCTGAAGCCAGGAAAGGACAAGGATGACCAGAGCAAAAGGGCTTCTAAGAAGTCATTTATCCCAGGCTCTGTTATTACATTTTCTTTGCACAGTTTCCTAGATTTATGTTAGGTTGCAAATTGCTGCTTCTAGGTGTTCACATGAGGTTGAATAAGCTTCCTTAGTAGGGATGGAGGATGCAGAGATTCACATTACCAATCCCTAATCAAGCTGAACCAAGTGGAGAAGTCAACTTGATGGGAGAGGAGGAATGAGAACCCCAATCTGTCCTTCGTCCAGACCAGCTGACCTCCCTTTGCTCCACCAGCTCTGTAACTATGAAAGACAATGTTGCTTCTAAAAGGGATTCCCAGAACAGGTGTAGTGATAAGAATAGAGAAGGAAAGGGACTTTAAATGGCCATTCCTAGTTTAAATGCTGAAGAACAGACCTAGTCATTGTTATAATGATATCTATCCCCACCCCACATTGTGTATTTTAGTTCCTTTTCAGTTCCTGGGCTTGGAAAGTTGCGTTAGTCAGAGCTATCTATCTATCTATCTCTACATATCTATATCTATACACACACACATGAGGTATGATAAAATATAGTGGATGCTTAAATTTTAAAAATTATTACACTAAAAGACACAGTGCCATTAATCCCCCGGAAAAGAATCCCCTGGCTTCTGACACGCTTATCCCATTGTTCTTGGCACTTTCTGAAGCAGTCTTCGAAGTCCTCTTTCCTGAGTGTCTTTAGTCACACTGTCACGCTATCTCAATGTCCTGAATCAATTAAAAACATTTACCTCTAATGGCTATTTTGACTTTTGGGAAGACCTAGAGGTCACATGGTGCCAGATCGGATGAATAAGTAGATGAGGACACACCATAATGTTTTTATTTGACAGAAATTGTCATACCAAAGCAATTTATGACACAGAGCTTTGTTATGATGGATGAAACTAAACACACTCATGAAAGAGAACTTCTAGAACTGCTTCAGACAGTGGCAAGAGTGATGGAATAAGTGTGTTTGAAGCCATGGGGAGTCTTTTGAGGGGGATTGATGATATTGTATCTTTTACAGTAATAATTTTTCTTATTTAAACATACACGGTGTTTTTTTTTAATCACATGTTGTGTGCATGTGTATGCACACACGCACACACCTACATATGTATCCTCACTTCCCTATAATTCAGTTACTTTACCGCCAACTATGAACTTTGGGGGAAAAGAGTGGAGGATAAGGGAATAACTAGAAAGAAAAAGACAAGGTAACAAATGAAGTCATGCTTTTAAAAACAATAAACAGAAATTGATTGGTTTCTTGCCTCCTAAATCAGATCTTCACACTTTTAAAGACTAAATGTAGGTGAGAATAGAGTCCGATATGACACCAGGTTTATAAGATTGGAAGTCAGTAAGGGTAAAATATATATATGAAACATAAAGCGTTCTTCTCTACCCACCAAGGACCATATCAAAACTTTCAGGAGGGAATACTCTTTGACAGTATAAAATGCAGGACCAAATTGAAACTGGGGGCTGGTGTTTAGCTCAGATAGTAGAGAGCTGCTGAGGCCCTGAGTTCAATCCCCAGCACCGCAAAAATGGGAGAAGGACCTGGAAGCTCACTTCCAAAGCAATCCACCACTGAAAACACTATGAGAGTCGCTATGAGTTGGGCTTAACTCTCTGGCACCTAAAAAGAACAAGGAGAAACTGATAGGTTAGGGGGAAAGAGGGGATGAGACATCTGCATGCAGTATTTGAAATTACTTGAGATATAAAATTTTCCCCACCAATATTTTAGTTATACTCTAATTTCTTTGTGTTTAATATTGTTGTCCTTCAAAGATAAGATGTCTGGAGATGTTTTGTCTTCTACTGAATGTTTTCAAAAAACCATGACGTTTGACCCATATGCACAGTTGTGGCAATTAAATGAGTCTTTAGTATTGCAGAAACGATGAACAAACCAGACAACACAAGACCCAAGACCCGCTTGTCTCACTCCAAAGGGGGCCTTGGACTCTGCCAAACAGCAGCAGGATGCTTCCTTCCTAGAGTCACATGCAGAGAAGCAACTTCAGAAGGCCAGGGGGAGAGCCAGGGGCCTGGGTTCAATTGCTATTATGCCCACATCTGAATCTGCACAGGGTCCAGCCTTAGGCTCTGATGCTGAGTTTGGATCCATTTGGCTTGAGGCCTCTGTTCAGTGGCCCAGAGGGATAAACGTCCCCACAGGCTGGAGACCCCAGAAGCCAGGCATGATCTGTCCCGAGGATCTTGCAGGAGGTTCTGGGCTCCCTCTCAGCAGCTAGGTTTGAGGTGCTTTCTCCTGCCCACTGTGCTACACCATGGGAGTTCCCCACACTGGACAGAGTCCTTGGGGAGAAAAGCCTTCATTCCTCATAGATTACCAGAGTCCTCAGGGCAGAGAACGACTTGCCTAATTGACTTATTTCAAGAATCCTGGTTTTGGGAGGGGGGGAAACATAGAGGAGGGTAAGGGATAACCTATATGAATAATGCTTATCAAATTGCATATATGAAAATTGTCACAATGAAAAGCATGTCAAAATGAATCGCATTATGATATACATTAAAATTTTCTAAAAAAAAAAAAAAAGAATCCTGGTTTTGTTGCCTCATTCTGTGCCTGCTTCTCATTCTACTCTGTTCAGCACCCCTTTGGGCATGTTGCCTTCTTTCTGATGTGAAGAAGAAAACCATAAAAGGGTCAGAATCAGGCTTCTGAGCTCCATCTGTATGGCTCCAGGGTCTCTGAACACTGTACCAAGTGACTTTCTTAGGTGGGTGGGGACCTGCCCTGCCCCGTTCATTGTGTTCCATGGCTTCCTGTACACTGCCTGTAACCCTTTACCAATCTGCCAGGCGCCTTTTAACACAAGAGGGAGGAGGCGGGGTAGAGAGTGCTGAGGAAAAACATCCCTGTAAATAGCCCTCTTGAACAAAACTGTTTTCCCAACACGCAGTTGTTGTTAGGCCTTGACGCCCCACGGTCTTCCTCTCCTCCCCTTCCACTCTAGCCTCCCTCTCCTTGCCAGCCTTTCCACCTTGGTCCTCGCAGGCCGACGCCGAGGAGGCAGAGCGGCTCCACAGAGGCTTCCGAGCTCCACAGGCTGCTGCTCCCAGCTCTAGGCACGCAGGCCATGGGCTCCAGTGGGCCTAGGTCCCAGGCTTGGCTCTGCCAATTAGATAACCGCCCAGGAGTTTGGTTGGCCAAATTATTTAACCTCTCTGAGACTCAGTGCCCACATACTGTGAAAGATAATATTTACAGCTACTTTGTAGAGTTGCTATGAAGACTAAATAAGATTGTGAAAATGCCTAGCACTTAGCCTGTGCCTAGGAAGGTGCTGGATACATAAACGAGTGAGTTTTATTATTTTCACACGAGTGAATCTTCTGTTTTCTCCATGGTCACCCAGTTTCTTGGTGCTGCTTTTCTAATTAACTCTAAGTTTATTTCTTCTTATTTCTTATTAAAGGTTTCTTATTATTTCTTATTAAAGGTTGAACCCGGAGCTGGGATTTAGCTCAGGTGGTAGAGCGCTGCGTTGCAGTCTCTGAGGTCCCGAGTTCAATTCCCACCACCCCAAAAATGGGAGAAGGACCTGGCAATCCACTCCCAAGGCAATCCTGAAACAGTCAGCCATTGAAAACCCTATCAGGGTCGCTATGAGTTGGATACCGACTCAATGGCACCTAACAACAACAACAACAAAAAGGTTGAACCCAGGGCCTCACGCGTACTTTACAAGTGCTCTACCACTGGGCTGCACCCTCAGGTCATTTTTATTTTTCCTTTTGACACAGGGTCTAAGTTAAATGTAGGCTGCCTCTGGTCTCGAGCTTACGATTCTTCTGCCTCAGCCCACTGAGTCACTGAGTTTAAAAGCATGCGCTAATGCTCCTGTCTTATTTCATATGTATGTATGTGTGTATGTATGTATTTACTGTGCCCAATTCCAACATGGTTTGAGGTGATTTGCTTTACATTTAAGGGCTGAGAGCCTGGAGAAATTTTTAGAAAGGGAAGATTCCCTTTTGTTTCCTGATATGGAGGGTACATTGCCTCTTGTGGTCTGTTTGGGAAGTCATTTCCATCCTGGCTCACACTCTTCTTTTTTTTTTTTTTTTTTTTTTTTTTACTTTTTGAGACAGGGTCTCACTAAGTTACACAGACTGCCTCTGTTCTTGAACTTGTGACCCTCCTTCCTCCGCTTCCCAAACTGCTGGGATTACAGGCATGCACCACCGCGCCCAGCTCTGCACACACTCTTCTTACTCTCTGCTGTCTCAGGACCTGCTTTCATTCCCACCATGGGAATACAGCATGCAGAAATGTATATGGGTACAGCAGTTGGAATAGCTTACTGATACAGGTTACCCTCAGTATATAATTACATCCCTAAAATTGTGAGTATTTGTAAGTGGGATAATCCTGCTGTTTTTCGTTGTACCTCCTGGATATCTGTATCCAAGGCTGAGGGGTTTGGGAACAGTGGGAAAGTGGTCCTAGTCTGTAATCAAAATCACACTTGAAAAATTTTACATGTATTTCAGGGAACATTCTGCTTTGTTCAATGCTTAATACATAAGTATTTAATGCTTCATACTTACTACTCAAATACACACAAACCTGATTTACTTATGCACTTTTCAAAGTGAGATGCCTGTGTATGTATGTATGTATGTCTATACATATATATCACATTTGATTTCATGGGAAGTCCTTGATTTCATGTTGTTGTTGTTAGGTGCCGTCGAGTCGGTATCCGACTCATAGCGACCCTCTGTACAACAGGGGAAACACTATTGTCAATGCTTCTCTGCTGTTCATAGGGTTTTCAATGGCAGATTGATTTTTGGGAGGGGGTTGCCAGGTCTTTCTCCCAAGCCTACAGCTTCTGGTGTTCCCAGGCGGTGTCCCATCCAGGTACTAACCAGGCCTGACCCTGCTTAGCTTCCGAGATCTGACGGGATCGGATTCAACAGGGCTATGGCTGCAGGCTTGATTTCATGGGACCTGGTTATTTAAAGTAACTACAGGTTTAGGCTCTAACTCTAGGAATTTAGCAAAACTTATTCAATTACTATCCACCTAGGGATATTTAAAAAAATTTTTTTTGGAGATAACATGAATATGTCTGGATTTACTCCTAAAAATGATCGCCTATATCTCCCAGACAGTCCTAATTGCAAATATTCTGCCCCATCTTCAAATCCTATGCCAAAGGAACTGTCCTGATTTTTGTTTTAGAAAATATGACCAATGTTATAAGTTGAATTCTATCCCTGCAAAGTTGTGGAATTTCTAACCCCTAGTACCTCAGAATGTGGCCTTATTTGGAAATAGAATGGTTGTGATGTAACTTGTTGTTGTTGCTCTTAGGCGCCATTGAGTCGGGTCTGACTCATACCCACCCTATGTACAACAGAATGAAACACTACCCAACACTATGCCATGCATACAATCTTTTTCTTTTTTATGTTTAAGCCCATTGTTGCAGCCACTGTATCAATCCATCTAGTTGAGGGTCTTCCTCCTTTTCGTTGACCTGCCACTCTCCCAAACATGGTGTCCTTCTCTAGGGATTGGTTCCTCCTGACAATATATCCAAAATACACAAGATGCAATCTAACCACCCTTGTGTCCAAGGAGCACTCTGGCTGCATGTTTTCTAGGACAGATCAATTGCTTCTTTTTGTAGTCTCTGGTATTCAATATTTGTCTCCAGCACAATAATTCAAAAACATCAGTTCTTCTCCTGTGTCCCTTACTCACTGTCCAGTTTCACAAGTATATGATGCAACTGAAAGCACCATGTTATGAATCAGGTGCCCTTTCCTCTTCAGTGTAACATCTTTATTTTTCCATACTTTAAAGAGGTCTCTTGCAACAGCTATTCCCAGTGCAATGTGTCTTTTGATTTCTTGACTGATGCTTCCATGGGTGTTGTTTGTAGAACCAAGTAAAGCAAAATCTTTGACAACTTCAATTTTTTCTCCATTTGTTGAAGATGCTTACTGACCCAGTTGTAAGGATTTTTGTTTTCTTCACGTTGAGGTGCAATCCGTACTTAAAGCTGTGCTTTTTGACCTTCATCAGTTAAATGTTTCAAATCCTCTTTACTTCCAGTAAGCAAAATTATGTCATCTGCATATTGCAGGTTGTTTATGTTGTTGTTGTTGTTGTTAGGTGCTATGGAGTCATGTGTGACTCATAGTGACCCTCATAGGGTTTTCAATGGCTGATTGTTCCGGGGTTGCCTCAGGAGTGGATTGCCACATCCTTCTCCCATTTTTGCAGTGCTGGGAATCGATCTTGGGACCTCAGATACTATAGAGTGGCACTCTACCAACTGAGCTAAATCCCAGCCCAAAATGTGTAGCCCAGACTGGCCTCAAACTCATGATCCTCCTGCCTCATCCTCTGTACCATGTCCCTCACCGGTGCGTGCCACCACAACCAGCAAGTGTTATGCAAGCTGTCCTCGAACTCATGATCTTTTTGCCTCATCCTCTGCAGCTCGTTGATTACCAGTGTGCACCACCACAACCGGTGGTTGTTTATGAGTCTTCCTTTAATGCGGATGCCATGTTCTTCATAAAGTCCAGTTTCTCAAATTATTTTGCTTAGCATAGAAATGGAAGAGGTACAGTAAAAGGATACAGCCCTGTCATACACCTTTCCTGACTTTAACACAAGCAATGTTTCCTTGTTCTGTTCAAACAACTGCCTCCTGGCCCATGTACAGAGTCCTCATGAGTACAATTACGTGTTCTGGTGTTCTTATTCTTTGCAATGTTAACCATAATTTGTTGTGATCTACATAGTCAAATGCCTTTGCATAGTCAATAAAACATAGATAGATATCTTTCTGGTATTCCCTGCTTTTAGCCAATATATATTTGAGGTCAGCCATGAAATAATTAACTAGCATAGGACTGGTCCCTAATCCAGCATGGCAGGTGTACTTATAAAAAGGGAGTATTTTGTACACACCTGCAGCCCTACCATTGCGGCTTCCAACCCTGTCATATCTCGGAAGCTAAGCAGGGTGGGGCCTGGTTAGTACTTAGATGAGAGAGTGCCTGGGAATATCAGGTGCTGTAGGCTTGGGAGAAGGACCTGGCAACCCACTCCCAAAAGACAATCATCCATTGAAAACCCTATGAATAGCAGAGAAGCACTGACAATAGTATTTCGCCTGTTGTATGTAGGGTCGCTTGTGAGTTGGACACCCACTTGAGGATACCTAACAACAACATTTGTACACAGACACTTACAGAGGGAGAATATCATGTGAAGATGAATAAAATTAGGGTGATGGTTTTACAAGGCAAGGAACACCAAAGATTGCCAGGAAGCCATCAAAAGCTTGGGAAGTGGTATGAAACAGATGCTGCTCCCTGCCCTTAGAAGAAACCAACCCTGTGGACACCTTGACCTTGGATTTATAGAATCCAGAACTGTAAGGCAATAACTTTTTGTGGTTTAAATCACCCAGTTTGTGGTATTTTGTTATGGCAGCCCTAGCAAGCTAATACAACTAACATAATTAAAGAACCAAACTACTCCAGTTCTGAATTGGAAACTGTTACTCTGGTGATTAAATTGGGAACAGTCTAAGTAATCTCAGAAGTCTATCTGGTGGAGCCCTCAGGAAATATCTAAATCTCTAGCTAGTATGTATGCTAACAAATTTTATACAAATAAATATTCATTTTAACAAGGAACTGTGTTGGAAGTCAAGGACAATTGCTATAAAAATAGCCAGTGAGTCACTTGATTGTAGAGGATGATGGAGATGTGGGTGGTTGGGCGGCTCCTTCCCCCATACAGTAGTCCCCTCTAGCCCACAGGAGATATGTTTGAGGATCTCCAGTGGATACTCAAAACTGCAGAGTATCAAACTGTATATATACTATATTTTTTTCCTACATATGCATATGTATAGTAAAGTTAAATTTATGCATTAGGAACAATAAGAGATTAATAGTCACTAATAAAATGGGACAATTATATAATGATATACTTTCCCATTTAATATTTTCAGATGGCAATTTTGCAGTCTGAAGGTAACTGAAACCATGGATAAGAGAGAACTACTGTACTTCCACATTTTGAAGGACACCAAAACCTTCCTTTTTGAGTACCAGAAAAAGGAGGTTCTGTGGGGCCACTGGACAGCCCTGTAGCCTCCTTAGTAGGCTTCTCTGGCTCTGACCCCCTACTTCTCCATGCCCTCCTATACCACTGTAAGAAATTTGGCAAATTATCTTCCTTCTGTATCCCAGGGCCTGAACACTGAAATTTTTGACAGCATTTAAAAATCTGACTATTTACATTCAACATTCATTCATTTATTTGGCCAGCCAGTCAATAAAGTTACAGAGATTATGGTTTGAATATAAAATGTGCCCCCCAAAGGCTGATACGTTGAAGGCGGGGTCCCTGGCCAGTGGTACTACTGAGAGATAATGGGATCAGGAAGACACTACCCTGAATAGGCTACTAGGAGGTGGGCCTAGTTGGAGGAAGTAGGGCCCTGGCACATACCTTTGATGGGTGTTTCTTGTCCTGGCGCCTTCCTCTCTTGTTCTCTGTTTCCTGGCTGCCTTGATGCTTCTGCTTTGCCTCAGGGCTAAAAGCAATGGAGCCAGGCAACCATGGACTGCAACCACGAGAAAAATAAACCTTTTCTCCTTGAAGTTGATTTTCTCAGGTATTTTGTCACAGCAAAGGCACACTCACATATGGGGCATCCTCTATATGTCAGGCACTGGGTTGGTGAGAGAACACAAAGTTGGGACTACTCCATCCATACCCTCAGAGTGCTCACTCGATGCCAGGAGAGCCAGGCACATTATGAGATAAACAGCCTGATGAGTGTGCCAAAGTCAGAGTGCCTGGTTGCTGGCAGAGGCAGAGAGGGATCCTCAGAGGAAGTGATCCTCGTGGAGACCTGTGTGGAGAGACTAGTTGCTGTTGCAGGTTTTCAGAATGGCAAAGGTGGCATTTCTAAAGGCTTACAGGTATGTGATATCAGGACTTGCTCTGGGAATGAAAGGCAGTTGGATGTGGAGAAATTGGTGCATATCTAGTTTGTGTGGAAGGAGGAGCTCTATAGGGTGGGACTGTGTGTGCTTCAGAGTTGAGGCCAGAGTGCACCCTCTAGTGGGGAACAGTGCGATGCCAGCTAAATCTAGCAGGAACGCGGGCCCTATAGAGCAGGGTAGGGAAGTACTGGGAAGGCACCAGCATTGCTCTTTGGCTCCTTGCCCCTCATCTCAGTGAGAAGTGGAAATACATCCTGGCTAAATGCCTCACTTCTGGAGTGAAACCACTTGGAGTCAGTTCCTTGCCTTGTCATTCACTTTAGTCCCACAATTAGTTTTAGAAGCCTAATATGAAATCAGGGCTGGGGTTTAGATCAGTTGGTAAAGTGTTGCTCTATACTCTCTGAGGACTTGGGTTCAATCTCCAGTACTGCAAAAATGGGAGAAGGATGTGGCAATCCTCACCTGAAATAATCTCAAAACAATCAGCCATTGAAAACCCTATGAGGGGTCACTATGTGTCAGACCTGACTTGAGGGCACCAAACAATAACAACAATAACAGAGTATGAAATCAGATGGTCTAGTTAAGGGAATTTAATATATCTGCAGTAATACTATTATTTTGCACGGAAAATAAGTCACAGTAGATTCTAGAAATGGTGGCACTCTTATTCTTAGAAATTATTCATAAGACCATTATCACAGTTTATTTGCATACCCCTTAAACTGCATACAATATCTCAGCCTTTCAGGAATTTGGCTTGAATTATTGAAGTGCCCAAAACTTCCAGAAGGGGAATCCCAGTAATTGTTAGTATTTGAGATGTGGGTTTGCCATCTAGTGGGCATCTTTGAATATATACACATTATAAGTACACATATATACAACACACACACACACACACACACACACACACACACACACACACACAGAGTTTCCATCAATTTTTTTGTTTCCTTTTATTTTATTTAATTATTTATTTTTTTGCAGTACTTGGGGTTTGAACCCAGGGCCTTGCGCATACTTGCATGCTTTGCAAGTGCTCTACCACTGAACTGTGCTCCCAGCCATTTTTATTTTTATATTGTGTCAGAGTCTTGCTAAGTCCTGCATGCTGCCTCTGGACTCAAACTCACAATTTTCTTGCCTCCACCTCCCAAGTCTTTGGGATTATAGGTGTCTGCCAATGTGCCTGGCTCCATCAAGGTTCTTAATATTTCTCTCACATCCCCAATACTTAAGGTTCACATGGTATTTTTGACACATATCTGTTGGTAAAAGTATCAACATTTATATGTGCCAAGGTGCAGAATGTTTTATGGGGTGTGTGCTTGCATATGCAGTGGAGAATAACAGTGCCACACATAGTGGTCTTTCCCATGTCATGTACCACTCTACCTGTCCCTTCAGTGCTCCGTTTGATAATTCCGGAACCAGAACAGCAGGTAGAGAGACATATCACCACTGGACAGGCACACTGCCTGCCTGCTGTGCAGCAGATACTCAGTAAACATTCATTTCCTTCCTCTTCTCCCACACCCTAATCCATAAAATCTATATTCCAAATTACAATTTCAGTGTGCATTTGGTGTGTGAAGCATTCCTGTGGGTGAAGCACTTGGTTAGCTCTATGAATGCAAACATGAACAAAACCCAGTTCCCATCTTTAAGATGCTTCATACAGGAAATTTCCAGTTTTGCCTCTAGAGTCCAACAGGTTATATCTCAAATATTTGGTGTAGATTTTCTTGAAATTCAAATTTGGTTTTAAAAGGACTCTAACAATGATGCTAGTAAGAAGAAAGATCCTTGTTGTAAGGGATGGAATGGATATCAGGTGAAGCCTGATTTACATAGGAAGGGGCAGAGACCTGGAAGAGAATAGGCTCTGAAAAAGAAGGAAGAGAAGTATAGGATATAGCAGCAGAGACAGTGCGGGATGTGTTCTGTAAAAGTTTGAAGAGAGGGAGGGGGGAGTTTCAGGAGCAGCTTTCATATGATGTGAGATACTGAGAAAGGGCCAGAGAGAAAAGATTTTAAAAGTTTTGTTGTATATTGTGATGTTTCCATGACATGGAAGTGAAGATTTAAATTGCCTTTCTGTTATTTTTGGATGTGGGTTAGTATTTCTTTGGAAAATAACACCATGCAGAGACAGGCTGTGATGTGCCTTAGATTTATCTGGAAATCATAAATGTTCAGACCATAAAACCTTAAAAATAGATACATTATACTTTCCTCATGTGTCTTAAATCTAAAATTAAACAAAAGTAAAATGATAAAATTGAACAAACAGTATTTATTTTAAAAGTAATACTTAATATTCAGTTAAAAAATTCAAAAGTACAGAATGACATTAAATAGAAAAAGAAAGAAGTTTCCTACTTTAAATTATTTTTTAATTTTTATGGTGGTTAGCACTATAATTATAACTTCTATGCTTATACCACTGTTTCTTGACTTATCTACTTTATTCACTGTCTGATAACCCCATACTATAACTGATGAGAAATACAGCTCGTTTACACTACTCCATTTTCTTCCCTTTTCATGTGTTTTGTAACATATTATTTTTTACTCTTTTTGTGGTTATCATTATATATTTATATACTATGCTTAAACTTTCAATTCTTGTTTTGTCAATATGGGTAAGGTCTTAGTCAGTTTTCTATTGCCATAACAGAACACCTGAGACTAGGTATAAAGAAAAAAGGTTTATTTTGGTTCCTAGGAAGACCAAGATCCAGGAGCTGCAAAAGGTGAGGACCTTGTGCTGCTTCAACTTTTAGTGGACAGAAGAGGCAATTAGTGCTTGTGAAAGAAGTAAAACACAAGGGGCAAATTCCCTTTATAACAACTCACTGTCTTGGAAACAATTCAGTCCTGAGAGAATTAACTCAGCCTTGTGAGAATAAGAATTCCCAGGAAAGCATTAATCCACTCATGAGGGCTCCACCCCCCACAGTAAAACACCTCCCTGTAGACCCTACCACCCAACCCTGCGGCATGGGGGCCATGCCTCAACATGAGTTTTCCTGGACATAAAGCATAAAGCATTCAAACCATAGCAGGTAGCAATCTTTGATACTTTATGACACAATGTGAAAAAAAGGCACACCTATACTAATTTTCACCTTGCCCTACCTTCTCCCTTCTGCCCCAACCTCCTTGTCCCCCTCTCAGTTTCTCTTTTTCCTACTTATATTAATTAGCTTGTGTGGTGCTGTGACCAATATATCTGACAGAAACAACTTAAGGAAAGAAAGGTTTATTTGGCTCATGGTTTCAGAAGGTGTCAGTCCACAGTGTCAAGGAAGGGAGAGTTGAGAAACTCAGTCCATGGAGGCAGAAGTCTCAGGCAGAGAGGCTCTTCTCCTCATAGCAGACCAGGAAGCAGACTAGGAAGCTTACTGGAATGGGAGGCTGCAAATGACTTTCAAAGGACTATCATCAGTGACCTATTTCTACCATCTAGGTCCAACCTCCTAAAGATTCTATAGCCTCATGAAATAGTATCAACAGCTAGGGAACAAGTATTCAAAACATAAGCCTATGGGGGACATTTCAGATTAAACCATAATACTACCTTTATATTTATAATATTAGGGCTTGTAGCATGTGTATTTTGTTCTGTTCCGTAACTATGCTTAATTTTATGCATTTTATCTATGGATTGATTCTAATAATTGAAATAAATGAGTCAGCCTATGATTAGTAGTTTGCTGTTGTTGTTTGTTCTTGTTGCTGTGTTTTAGATGCTGTCAAGTAGGGTCCAACTCATAGCAACCCTATATATGAGAGAATGAAACACTACCTGATACTGTATCATGTGCACGATATTCTTTATGTTTAAGCCTATTGTTGCAGTCACTGTGTCAGTCCATCTAGTTTAATTTGTCTTCATTTTTGTCGGTGACCTACCAATCTCTCAAATATGATGCCATTTTCTGGAGATTGGTCCCTTCAAACTATATAAGATGCAGTCTACCCATCTTTGGGCTGGGATTTAGCTTGGGCTGGGATTTAGCTCAACTGGTAGAGTGCTGCGCTGCAGTCTCTGAGGTCCTGAGTTCAATTCCCAGCACCGCAAAAATGGGAGAAGGACCTGGCAATCCACTCCCAAGGCAATCCCGAAACAGCCATTGAAAACCCTATGAGGGTTGCTATGGGTCAAATACTGACTCGACGGCACCGAACAACGAACCCATCTTTGCTTTCAAGGAACACTCTGGTTGCACTTGTAGGATGAATCTGTTGATTCTTTTGGCAATCCATGGTATATTCAATATTTGCCTTCAGTACCACAATTCAAAAGCATAAATTGTTCTCTTTTCTCCCTTATGCACTGTCTAGCTTTCACAAGGATAAAATACAGTTTATGATTATGCAAATATTATTTGCTATAGAATATACAGTGTTTGGCTCAGAAGATAGACAATTAATCTGGTATCTCTCATCCTAGGCAATACAATGAAGAATGAAACAAGCATTAAAGTCAAGTTATGTTGCATACCTTGCTCAAATCACACCACATTATAGTTCATCTTATATTTTATGCTGCTTTTTTCTCTAACAATTATTTGGCTTCAGTTAGGGTTTTAATGGCATTTCTTTTTTATTGACATATGCTTTTCTCATTATATCATTAAGAACTTCTAAGCCTAATTATCCTATTGTTAAATTTTACTTACATGTGAAGAAATCATAAATATGTATACCACATAAGTTAAAAGGAACTAATAGATATACGGCAAAAGAAATACACTGTTGTCTCTTAGACATTCAGTTCTTCTCAGAAGCAACTACTCTTACTGGTTTTTATGCATCTTTCTAGAGATTTTTAATACAATTATGGGCATCCAAGTATATTCTTATCTTGCCCCACACAAATGGTAGTACAATGTGTGCAACCTTACTTTTTGTTCTTGTTTAACTTAGCAAAAATATCTTAGAGACTTTATTTATTTTCGGTTGCTGTAACAAAATATCTGAAACTGGGTACTTTATAATGAGAAGAGGTTATCCACGCACAGTGGCACACACCTATAATCCCAGTGACTTAGGAGGCTGAGGCAGGAAGACCACAAGTTTGAGGCCAGATGCAGCCTGAGCAACTTGGTGAGACCCGGCCTCAAAACAAGAAATAAAAAATAAAATTGGAAAAAAGAAAAAAGATTTATGTAACTCACAATTTTAGAGCCTGAAAGTCCAAAATCATGTGACTGCCTTTGTTTGGTTTCTGGGGAGGAGTCCCTTGTCTGGGTCACCATGTGTTAGCACATGTAAGAGAGAGAGAGACGACATGGAAAGATCAGAAGCAAGATAGCAGGGAGGAGCCAGTCTTAACTCTTTTGTAACAAACTCTTTCTCATGATAACTAACAAGGGTCCCACAAGAACCACTTTAATCCCTTCTGAAGGTAGCACCCCCAATGAACTAATAACTTTGCAATAGGCTCCATCGCCTACAGATTCTACTACCTCCCAACATTGCCACACTAAGGACCAAGCTTCCAACACATGGAGACTTATGGAATATCCTCAAACGATATCCAAACCATACCACAGATCCTTCCATATCTATATCAAAACTTGGGTTCCTGTTTTCTTCATTTTTAAATGGCATTGTTGTTGTTGTTGTTAGGTGCCATCGAGTCGAGTCCGACTCATAGCGACCCTACGTACAGCAGATGGAAACACTTGCCGATTCTGTGCCAGGCAAACCATCTTATTTATGTTTAAGCCCATTGTTGCAGACACTGTGTCAATCCATCTGGTGGAGGGTTTTCCTCTTTTGTGTTGACCTGACACTCTCCCAAACATGATGTCCTTCTCCAGGGACTGATCTCTCCTGACTACATATCCGAAATATGTAAGATGCAGTTTGGCCATTCTTGCTTCCAAGGACCTCTCTGGTTGCACTTCTTCTAGGACAGATTTATTGGTTCTTTTGGCAGTCCATGGTACATTCAATAGATGTCTCCAGCACCACAATTCAAAAGCATCAATTCTTTTTCTGTCTCTCTTGTTCAATGTCCAGCTTTCACAACCATAAGATGCCACTGAAAATACCATGGCATGAGTCAGACACACCTTCGTCTTCAATGTGACATCTTTGCTTTTCAATACTCTAAAGAGATTTTTTGCCACAGCTTTTCCTAGAGCAATGCATCTTTTGATTTCTTGACTGCTGCTTCCACGGGTGTTGATTATAGAGCCAAGCAAAGCAAAATCTTGGACAACCTCAATCTTTACTCCATTTATTGTGAAGTTGCGTGCTGACCCAGTTGTAAGGGTTTTTGTTTCGTTGATGTTTAGTCGTAACCCATATTGAAGGTTATGATCTTTGATCTTCATCAGTAAATGTTTTAAATCCTCTTCACTTTCAGCAAGCAGAGTTGTGTCATCTGCATAACGTAGGTTGTTAATGAGTCTTCCTCCAATCTTGATGCCACGTTCTTCCTCATAAAGTCGAGCTTCTCAGATTGTTTGCTCAGCATATAAATTGAAGAGATAGGGTGAAAGTATACAGCCCTGATGCATACCTTTCTCAACTTTAAACCACTCAGTGTTTCCTTGTTCTATTCAAACAACTGCCTCCTGGTTCATGTACAGATTTCTCATGAGCACAATTAGGTGTTCTGGTATTCCCATTTTCAAGAGTGTTATCCATAATTTGTTATGATCCACACAATCAAATGCCTTTGCATAGTCAATAAAACATAGATAGACATCTTTCTGATATTCTCTGCTTTCAGCTAATATCCACCTGACATCAGCAATGATGTCCCTTGTTCCCTGCCCTCTTCTGAATCCTGCTTGATTTTCTGGTAATTCCCTTTGTGTATACTGCTGCAGTCACTTCTGAATGATCTTTAGTAGAATTTTGCTGGTGTGTGATATTAATGATATTGTCCGATAGTTTGCACATTCAGTTGGATCCCTTTTTTTGGGAATAGGCACAAAAATGGATCTCTTCCAGTCAGTTGGCCAAGTAGCTGTTTTCCAAATCTGTTGGCATAAACATGTTAACACCTCCAGTCCTGCATCTGTTTGTTGAAACATCTCTATTGGTATCCCATCAGTTCCTGGAGCCTTGTGTTTTGCCAGTTCTTTCAAGGCAGATTCTACTTCATCCTTTAACACTAATGGTTCCTCTTTATATGCAACCTCTTAGAATGGTTGGTCATCTGCCAATTCTTTCTTGTATAATGACATTGTGTATTCTTCCCATCTTCTTTTGATGTTTCCTGCATCATTTAATATTTTCCCTGTAGAATCTTTCATTACTGCCACTCAATGCTTGAATTTCTTCTTCACTTCCTTAAGCTTGAGAAACACAGAGCGTGTTCTTCCCTTTTGATTTTCTGCCTCCAGCTCCTTGCACATGTCATTATAATTATTTGTTTTTGTCTTCTCGAGCTGCCTTCTGAAATCTTCTGTTTAGTTCCTTAACTTCATCATGTCTTCCTTTTGCTTTAGCTGCTCGACATTCAAGGGCAAGGTCCAGTGTCTCTTTTGACATGTAATTTGGTCTTTTCTTTTTTTCTTGTCTTTTTAAGAACTTTTTGCTTCCTTCTTGAATGATATATTTTATGTCATGCCACAACTCTTCTGGTCTCCTGTCATTTGTGTCTAATGCATTAAACCTATTTTTGAGGTGGTCTCTGAACTCAGGTGGGATATACTCAAGGTCACACCGTGGCTCTCATATACTTGTTTTAATTTTCTTCAGCTTCAGTTTGAACTTGCATATGAGAAGTTGATGGTCTGATCCACAGTCAGCACCTGGTCTTGTTTTGACATTTTGTACAGAGCTTTTCCATTGTCTCTTTCCACATATGTAGTCAGTTTGATTCCTGTATGTTCCATCTGGTGAAGTCCATGTGTATAGTCTCCATTTGCAATGTTGAAAAAATGTATTTGCAATGAAAAGGTCATTGGTCTGACAAAATTCTATCATGTGATCTCCTGCTTCGTTTCTGTCACCAAGACCATATTTTCCAACTACTGAGCCATCCTGTTTGTTTCCAACCTTTGCATTCCAGTCACCAGTGATTATCAGTATGTCTTGATTGCATGTTTCATCTATTTCAGATTGCAGAAGCTGATAAAAGTCTTCCCTTTCTTCATTTGTGGCCTTAGTGGTGGGTGCATAAATTTGAATAATAGTCATATTAACTGGCCTTCCTTGTAGGTGTATGGATATTATTCTATCACTGACAACATTGTATTTCATGACAGGTCTTGAAATGTCTTTTTTGATGATGAATGCAGCCCCATTTCTCTTGAGTTTATCATTCCCAGCATAGTAGACCATATGACTGTCTGAGTCAAAATGGCCTATGCCGGTCCATTTTAGCTCACTGATGCCTAGAATGTCAATGTTTATGCCCTCCATTTCTCTTTTAACAATTTCTAATTTGCCTAGATTCATTCTACGTACATTCCATGTTCCAATTATTAATGGATGTTTACAGTTGTTTCTCCTCATTTTGAGTCGTGCCACATCAGCAAGTTGAGCACCCTGGAATTTTACTCCATGTCCGTCATCACGGTAGACTCTACTTGGAGGAGGCAACTCTTCCCCAGTAGTCTTTTGAGTGCCTTCCAACCTGGGGGCCTCATTTTCAGGCACTAAATCTGACAGTGTTTCTTTGCTATCCATAGGGTTTTCAATGGCTAGTTGTTTCGGGAGTGGCTCGCCAGGTCCTACTCCCTAGTCTATCTTAGTCTGGAAGCTCAGCTGAAAACCTGTCCACCATGGGTAACCTTGCTCATGTCCGAGGTTACAGTGGTAGAGCTCTCAGCCTCATTGCAACATGTAAGCCCCCACAGTGTGGCAAACTGACAGACGTGTGGGGGTTTAAATGGCATAGTGCTCCAATATATGGATATGCCATAACTGCACTTTATTAATGGCATTTAGTTGGTTTTTGATTTTGTCTGTCAGCTTGTCATGCTTTGGTAGCTTGTGTGTTGCTGAAAGCTACACCATTGGTATTACAGATACCAGCAGGGTCACTCATGTTGGACAGGTCTCAGCTGAGCTATACGACTAAGACTGACTAGGGAGAAGGACACCACAGCCCACTCCCAAAACACCCATTGAAAACCGTATGAGTAGGAAGACAAAAGTCTGCCCCTCAAGAGAGGGTCCTCACCATGTCCTAGCCGTGCTGGTTCCCTGATCTTGGACTCCTAGAATTGGAATATTTACTGCTTGTAAAGAAAACCAACTTGGTCTTAAAAAATACGTAGGATCCAGTGGGTTAAATCAAAGATGGTAGAGTGAAAGCAGCCATGCTTTGACCAGGAAGAAAAATAGTTAGGAACAGTCTCAAAGCTCTCTTCTCAGAATGGAGAAATACTGGAAAGCAGCTTTAACTAGTAGAAAAGGACTGTGCTATGACACCAGAATAGAAGCAGAAAGTGTAACTACTGAGAAGAAGTGGAACCAGTGGGATGCTACTGCAGAGGCACCCACTCTAGGCAAGCAACGGCCAGTGTGGGATGAACCTCTATCTGCCTGGAGGAGTTGGGGCATGGAGCTCGACATACATGAAATTAAAACACCACCATAAAATATTGGGAGCTAATTTGCACACCAGACTGCTTCAGCTGATATAGACAGTGGCTCCTGTGTGAGCTGTTGGTGAGAGGTATTGTGGGGAACAAGACTGGAGGTCCAGTGGAGCCTGCCCCAGTGAGAAACACTCCCCAATTCTGTGCCAGGCACATGATCTTTTTGTTTAAGCCCATTGTTGCAGACACTGTATCAATCCCCCTCCTTAAAGGTTTTCCTTTTTTGTTGTTGATCTGCCACTCTCCCAAAAATGATATCCTTCTTCAGGGATGTTTTCCTCTTGATAACATGTTCAAAATATGTGAGATGCAGTCCAGTCATCCTTCCTTCCAAGGAGCACCCTGGTTGCACTTCTTCTAGGATGGCTCTGTTGGTTCTTTTGGCAGTCTATGGTATATTCAATATTTGTCTCCAGCACCATAATTCAAAAACATCAATTCTTCTCCTGTCTTCTTTAGTCAATGTCTAGCTTTTACAACCATATAATGCAACTGAAAATACCATGTTATGAATCAGGCACATTGTCTTCAATGTGACATCTTTACTTTTAACACTGAAAGGAGATATTTTGCAACAGCTTTTCCCAATACAATGTGTCTTTTGATTTCTTGACTACTTTGAGAAATCATACTCCTCTCAAAATGAAAACACAGAAGAAATGGATAAATTCCTTAACATGTATGACTTGCCAAAACTAAACAGAGGATGTAAGAAAATTAAGCAGACCCATATCAATCACTGAGATAGAGACAGTAATAAAAAATAAACAAAAACAAAAACAAAACCTCCCAGTGCCGGGCGCGGTGGCACATGCCTGTAATCCCAGCGGCTTAGGAGGCAGAGGCAGGAGGATCAAAAGTTCGAGACCAGAGGCAGTCTGTGTAATTTAGAGAGACCCTGTCTCAGGAAAAAAAAAAAAAAACCCACAAAAAAACAAAGGACTGGGGGTGCAGCTCAGTGGTCTAGCACTTGCAGAGCATGCGAGCGTGAGGCCATGGGTTCAACCCCCAGTACCACCAAAAAAAACCAAAAAACAAAAAACAAAAAAAAACCCTCCCAACAAAGAAAAGCCTAGGTCCTGACAGGTTCACAGTTGAATTCAATCAAATCTTTAAAGAAAAATTAATACCTATTCTCTTCAATTATTTCATAAAATTGAAAAGGTAGGTATACTTCCAATTTCATTCTATGAAGCCAGTATCACCTTGCTACCAAAACCAGATAAAGATTCTACAAAGAAAGAGAACTATAGATCGATTTCCCTGATGAACATTGACGCAAAAGTCTTTAATAAAATACTGGCAAACCTAAATCAGCAACACATAAAAAAAGATCATACACTATGATCAGGATAGCTTCATTCCACAGATGTGAGGATAGTTCAACATATGAAAATCCATTAGTGTAATTCAACATATCAAGAGACTTGCAGGCAGAAATCACATGATCATCTCAATGGATGATGAGAAGGCCTTTGACAAAGTGCAGCATCCCTTTATGATAAAAGTCCTGATGACATTGGGCATAGTAGGAACCTATCTCAACATCATTAAAGGCCATTTATGACAAATTTATAGCAAATATCATATTAAATGAGGGAAAATTGAAAGCATTCCCTCTAAGATCAGGAACAAGACAAGAATGTCCACTTTCTTGTCTCTTATTCAGTATTGTGATTGAAGTTCTATCCAGAAAAATCAAGCAAGAGAAAGAAGTTGAAGGAATACAGATGGAGAGGAGGTCAAATTATTCTTATTCACAGATGACATGATTCTATACCTAAATGGGGACCATAAAAATTCTACCAGAAATCTCTTAAAACTAATTAGCTTCTTCAGCAAAGTAGAAGGATACAAAATTAATATTCAAAAATCAGTAGCATTCCTTACACCAATAGTGAACAGGAAGAGAATCAGATCAAAACAACAATCCCATCACAATAGTCCACCAGAAAATTAAATATTTGGGAATCACTCCAAAAAAAAGACCCCAAAGATCTCTATAATGCAAACTTCAGAACATTAAGGAAAGAAATAGCAGAAGATACTAGAAGGTGGAAGGACCTCCTTTGCTCATGGATCGGAAGAATTAATATTGAAAATGGCCATACTACCAAAAGTGATTTTTAGATTTAACACAGTAGCCATCAAAATTCCAATGACATACTTTGCAGAAATAGAAAAAAACAATCCTAAAATTCATATGGAAGCACAAAAGACGTTATATAACCCAAACATTCCTAAGCAGAAAAAACCAGTGCAGGAGGTATCACAATACCTGACTTTGAACTATACTACAGGCCACGGTGGCAAAAACAGCTTGGTACTGGCATAAAAATAGGCATGAAGACCAATGGAATAGAATCAAAGACCCAGAGATACACTCACACAATGACAGCCAACTGATCTTTGACAAAGGGGATAAGGATGTTTATTGCAGAAAAGATCACAGATATGGTGGCACACACCTGCAATCCCAGTGTCTTGGGAGGTTGAGGCAGGAAGATCGCAAGCTTGAAGCCAGAGGCTACCTGCACAACTTAGCAGGACTCTGATTCAACATAAAAAATAAAAACAGGGCTGAGAGTACAGTCAATGGTGGAGCACCCTGAGTTCAGTCCCTCAATTACACACACACACACACACACACACGCACACACACACACAAATTGTGTTTAGAAAATTGACATCTATGTATAATATTGGATGCTGGATAGAAATTGTGACAGAAGATATTCTTGGCTGGTTTCTAAAGTTAGTTAGCTATAGATTTTTCATAAATGCTTTATACCAGATTGAGGAAAATTTTCCACATTCCTAACTTGTGGAGACTTTTTTTAAAAATCAGGAACAGATATTAGATTTTTTCAAATGCATTTTCTTTATATAGTAAGATGATCATGTTGTTTTCCTATTTAGTTTGTTTATGTAGTGAATTGCATTTATTTATTTATTTATTTATTTATTTATCTGGACAAGGTTGCACCGTGTAGCCCGAACTGGCTTGGAATTTGCTATGTAGACCAGGCTGGGCTTGAACTCATGTCGATCCTCCTGCCTCATCCTCCTGAATGCTGAGATTATAGGTGTGTGCCATGACCATAACCATGACCAACCGAGAGATTTTTGAATCTTAAACCAATCCTGCATTCTTGGGTTGAACTCCACTGGATCATATTTTGTATTAATATTTTTTACATTGACACATATTTAACTTGCTAGAATTTTGTTTAGAATTTTTGTGTCAATGTACATGAAACATATGTGTTGGTAGTTTTTATTTCTTAAAATGTCTTTGGCTGAGTTTGATATTAGACCTCATAGAATGAGTTGGGAAGTATTTTGTCCTTGTCAGTTTGGGGGAAAATTTTGTGAGGAAGTATATTATTTCTTCCTTACCTCTTTGTGAAATTCACTGGCCACCCAGGCCTGAAGTTGTCTTTGTGGGAAGGCTTTTACCAATAATTTCAATTTCTTTTTCTTTTTCTTTTTTTTTTTTAAATTCTTGTTCCATACTAGGGGGCTGAGATCAGGGCCTTGCACATAATTTGTTAGCACTTTACCACTGAGCTGTATCCCCAGCCCTTTTTTTATTTTTTATCTTTAGACAGGGTCTCCCTAAGTTATGCACACTGCCTCTGGCCTCAAACTTGTGGTACTCTTGCCTCTGCTCCTGAGTCTCAGGGATAATAGATGTGCATCTCTGTGCCTCTAAGTTTTCTTTATTTAATTTTTTTACTTTTTGTTTTTTTTGAGACAGGGTCTCTCTATGCAGTCCTGGCTGGCCTAGAACTTACTATTCGACCAGGCTGGTCTTGAACTTGGAGCAATCACGCTGCCTCAATTATCCCAAGTGCTAGGATTACAGGTGTGTGCCACCATACCTGGTTACTCAATTTTCTTAAAAGATATAGGACTATTTATAGTATCTATTTCTTTTTGAGTGAATTTTGATCATTTACATCTTTAAAAAATTTGTTGCCAGGCATGGTAGTGCACACCTGTAATCTCTGCACTCAGGGAGGCTGAGACAGAAGGATCACAAGTTTGAGGACAGCCTCAGCCACATAGCAAGACCTTGTGTTAAAAAACCAAACCCAAACCAAAGCAATCACAAAAACACCCCAGCAAATTTGTCTATTTTAGTCTGTAGATTTTGAGGTGATATCACCTTTCTCATTCCTGATGTTGGTAATTTGTGTATTTTCTCTTTTTTCCTAATCACCCTGGTAGCTCTTAATCTACTTTATTGAGAACCTTCTGAGAACCACATTTTGATTATTTGATTATTTTGATGATTTGATTTCCTCTATTATTTTTGTCTTTCATTAATTTTTGCTTTGATCAATGCTGAGATGATTGACTTGAAAACTTTCTTGTTTTCTAATATAGACATTCAGTGCTATAAAATATCTCTTAAAAACTACTTTAGTGGCATCTACAAATTCTGATAAGTTGTGTTTTAACTTTCATTCAGTTCAAAATACTTTTCAACTGTTTTGATTTCTTTGATCTCCAGGTTATCTAGAAGGATGTTGTTTTGTGGTCAAAAACTTAGTTTGTATAACTTGAGTTCTTTTGAATTTATTGAGTCTTCTCTTATTACCCAGAATAGTTTTCTATATCCTTGGGAAAACTGTGTTTTCCACTAGTGTTTGGTTAAATTAGGTCCACTAGTTGATGGCATTGTTCAAATTTACACCCTAATTTTCTTTATACTTGTTCTACCAGTTTTGAGAGAGAATCATTGAAATCTCTGATGATAATTGTGGATATACCTATTTCATTGGATAGTTGTAACAGTTTTTACTTCATATAACTATTGTTGTTAGGTGCCGTCGAGTTGGTGTCCGACTCATAGCGACCCCACGTACAACAGGCGAAGCACTATGGTCAGTGCTTCTCTACTATTCATAGGGTTTTCAATGGCTGATTGTTTTTTGGGAATGTGTTGCTGGGTCCTTCTCCCAAGCTTATAGCACTTGGTGTTCCCAGGCATTTTCTCATCCAAGTACTAACCAGGTCCAACCCTGCTTAACTTCCAAGATCTGATGGGATCAGACACCACAGTCATATGGCTGCAGGCATTAGTATGCTAGAGCTGTCATAACAAAGTACCATGGGCTGGGTGGCATACACAAGAGACTTTTTTTTCTTTTTTGATAATTCTGGGTGTTGGAAGTCCCAGTTAAAAATATCAATAGGTTTGATTTCTCTTTCACTCAGAGGCATCCTCTGTCTGGTTGTGTTCTCACAGGGTTGTCCCTCTGCGTTGTCTGTTTCCCAATCTCCTCTTTTTATAAAAACATTAGGCATACTGGAACAGGGCCCACATTTTTGACTATAAAATAACTTCCTGGGTTGGGGTTTAGCTCAATTGGTAGAGTGCTGCTCTTCACTCTCTGAGGCCTTGGGTTCGATCCCCAGCACCACCAAAATGGAAGAGGACCTAGCAGCTCACTCCTGAACCAATCAGACACCGAAACCCTTATGAATAGCAGAGAAGCATTGACATAGTGCTGGGCATGGCACAGTGTCTGGGAGTGTTTGGTCTGTTGTACATAGCGTCATGATGAGTCAGACGTGACTCACAGCACTTAACAACAACAAACTATAACTTCCCTCTTTCAGGGCTCCATTTCCAAATACAGTCTCATCTGAGGTACCGGGAGATTATGGCTTCAACATCTGAAGTGGTGGCGGGAGGAGACTAAGGAGACTCTTTTATGCATGGCTTTTGGTAAAAACAAAAAGGCTCTACACAGTATATAATTGGAAATAAAAATCTACAGTATGGTAGATTATAAATAGCCTCAAATTTTTTTGACATTCCTCTTATGTAGGAGTGGAGGTATACTACCCCTCTCTTTAAATCTGGCCTAGGCTGTGACCTCTTGGATAAATGGAGTAGTGTGGAACTGAAGCTACACTGGGTCTGAGCCGTCTTTAGGGAGCATGTTCTGCCTCTTCTCCCTCCATACTCCTTCCGTGTTGCCTGACTCATGGGGTCTTTCTTTGTTCAAACAATTGGTCAAATCTTTCTTTTAACATGTCCCTGAGGGGCTAAATCTGTTGGATATTAATTCTGCTCTCACTCATGTGAGGCCTCCTGTGTTTTGCGATTTACTTTTATTATTTTCATTTTTGTAAACCCGGTGTTGGAAGTGTAGCTTAGTGGCAAAATACTTGCCTAGCATGCACCAAGCCCTAAATTGGAGGCTCAGCACTATAAAATAAATAAATAAATAAGAATTGTGAACTGGTATCTATTTTAATACCATGGGACTAAACGGAGACTGTATCCTCCACACGGGGTTTCTATTGCTTCTGCTCAGAGCACAAGGGTCTTTGGGACCTCTCTAGTGTTTTTCAGCCCTCTTAGCTTGATGCAGGCCCCTGAAGCTCCTATCTCCTTGTTTCAGTCCCCAATCACAGTGCCACCACTGACATGTAGCCTCAGTACAGCCTCAGTTCTTCTGCTTGGAGCTCAAGGGCCTCACTGCTGCGTCTTTGCACAGTTTGGTCCTTTGCAGATGGAAGGGGTAGTCCTTGGAGAATGTAGTATCTTCCTGGGATTACGGTAGGAGAGGGCCCTGGAAACCCAGCCTACTCTCCTGGGGGCCTAAGCAGAGCCCACCATGATTTGTCACTCAAATCTTTAGTACAAACATAATTCCGTCTTGGCTTTCTGTAATATTTGTGAAGAAATTAGGATTTTTTTTTCAAAATGTATTCATTTAATAGGCTCAGTCCTGCAAAATAGGAAAAGTCAAGCAATTTGATATATCATGCAGTTGGGAAGGCTGAAATCTGTCAGAGTGATGGAAGGCAAATTTCTTAACTTCTACAGAGTCAGTTTCCTGCTCTGTGAAGTGGGAAGGTTCCAATCTCCTCAGGACTTGTGAGGATTTACGGGGATGGAAGTCAGGAAGCGCCCAGGACCTGGTCCACTACTGGTCCAAGGTTTTACCCTCACCCAAAGGTGGAGGTGTCGAGCCTACCTTTCCCTCTGCGGCTTCTCCCTCGCCGCGCCCGGATGGGGTCCCCCAGGCTAGGGGAGGAGCGCGAGATAGACCCGCCCTCGGCCGGGCGGGCGCGGGGCGGAGCCCGCTCTGCTCTCCGGAGCCGCCTCCCGGGCGGCCGAGGCGGTGCCCGAGGCTGCTCCGCGCCTCCGCCCCTTCCCCGGGGCAGTGCTAGCCTTGGCCGCGTTCCGGGTGAGTACGCGGCGCAGTGGCTCCGCCAGCGCCGGGGACGCGCAGGTTCCTGGACGCGGGCGGCGTGCGGGGACGGCGTGAGGCCGACCAGGTTCGTCCCGGTGGGCGGGCGCGGGGCCTGCGCGGCCCGGGCTCGGTGGGGCGGTCCCGCCTGGGCCGGAACTGCGGGCCGGCGGGGGCTCTGAAGGATGGCGACCGTGGCGGGGTCCCGGGCTCCGGAGTGGGCGCCCCAGCGCGGCGCTGCCCCTGCTGCGGGCCGAGGAAGGAAAGTGGGCGGCCGCCTGGCTGGGGATGGTAAAGGGCGCAGCCCGGCGCCCCACATCAGGGTTGTAGGGTCGCCCATCCTGCACCTGCCTCCTCCCCCGTTGGGGGCATCCACCTGCAAAAATAGCTTCCTCCTGGGAGCCTTCTTTCCCCCGCATTTCACCTGGGAAACCGACCAGCTGATCTCGGGAGCCCGAGAGGGGCGAGTTCTGACCTTCTGAAAGGGTTACTCACCTGGCTTTTAAAGGACTTCAGAGGCATTTGCCCTTGGTTAGGCTTTTGGTCCAATTGGCATATATTGATCAGTAGCTCCTAATGTTGTTCTGTCTTCCGTTAGGTAAGGGCTGTTAGCCCTTGGTGTGTGCATGGGGTAGGATAGGAAGGTCCAGGAGAATCTGGACTGAGAAAAAGCCTTTGGGGTTGGGAACCTTAGAAGAGTACTAGATACGCAGAGTGGGCGTGCTTGCGGTTCCAAAGTGTTCTAGGGAGTTTGAGGCATTGAGGACGTGGAGGCGGAGAGAGCACAGGTAGACTTCCCTGGCCATTTGGTTATGAAAGAGAGCAGAGAGAAGGTGGTAGTTTGAGAACTGAGGGGAGGTTCATTTTGTTGTTTTTCTGTTTTGTTTTTTTTGTTTTGTTGTCTCTTAAAAATAAATAGCTAATTTTTAAAGAGAGGAAAAGAATATGTTGAGGATATAAGAAAGTCAAGGAATTCCACATCGGGATGTATTAGGATTCAGAGTTTAGGTTAAGAAATTGATATTCAAAAGAGGGAGTGGAAGGCTGTTTCTAGCACCCAGCCTGGGAGTGGGTGAGATGTCCCTGGGGGAGGAGATAATGCTTCATTGGACAAAGGTTTATTTTTATTTTTATTTTTTTATTACTGTTTTATTATTATATCTTCTAGTACAGATTTGGCCTTTGTGGGCACTGTAAACTATGAAATTACAGACACTTTCATGTACATGGCTGCATTTTTGAGAGAGGTCCACAGCTTTGATCAGATTAAAAGTATCTCTTAAAGAGAATTACTGAAGGTACTGATCTGTTTGACCTGAGGGGGAGTGGGTAGGGAGGACAATAAAACTGGCTGTGTTCTTATATTTCATGTGCCACTTGATATAATAAGTACTTAGTATTTCTCCACTTTAAGCTGAGCCAGTAATAATGTGTGGTTGATCCAGAGATTCGTGCAAATGATTTGAAAACTAACCATCTTTTTGAAGGAACAAAATAGGAACATCCAAAACACGTCGATGGTGGTTTTCTAGTCTTTCTTTAAGCCTTAAATAAACAATGGTTTCTCAAACCTGGCAGCATGTCTCAGAATTACCTGGGTTCCTGTTTAAATTATAGATTTCATGGCCCCACCTCAGGCCTTTGAAATAAAAACCTCTGAGTGTGGAGCCCAGGAATAGGTATTCCAAGTAGAGACCATAGGGTTGTCCACATTAACATTTACCAGCAGCCTGTGAAGGTTTGTTTTCTTTGAGATTGGGGCTGTGGAGTCTAACCTTTCCTTAAAGGTTATATGATTGAATTGTTGTCAACTTTATTTAACTAAAAGTTATGATCCTTGTCTATTGTGTTGTCTTTAAATTTTAATATATTTGAAAGGAAAACTTTTTAGTCATTTTTTAGCAGAAAACAACAACATTGTTTCTGGTCATACCATACCCCCATTAGAAATTATGAGAACAGACAAAGCTTTCTCTAGTCCCATAATTGAGAGATGACTATGACTGACTGTGTCATTTTATATATAAAAGACTTGCACACACCTATATTGCATAACTGGGATTGTATTCTTGCATACATTTTTATGTTCCTTTTTTATGGATAATGTGAAGAATGGGAACACCAGAATACTTAATTGTACTCATGAGGAATCTGTACATGGACCAGGGCCAGTCATTTGAACAGAACAAGGAAATACTTTCTGGTTTAAAGCCAAGAAAGGTGTGCATCAGGGTTGTATCCTTTCACCATACCTCTACGCTGAGCAAATAATCCGAGAAGCTGGACTTTAGGAAGAAAAATATGGCATCTTGATTGAAGGAAGACTGATTAACAATGTGTGTTATGCAGATGATGCAACTCTGCTTGCTGAAAGTGAGGAGGATTTGAAACATTTACTGATGAATATCAAAGAACATGGCATTCAGTATGGATTGTGCCTCAACATCAAAACAAAAATCAGTATGCAGATTCATGATTAATGGAGAAAAGATTGAGGTTGTCCAAGATTTTGCTTTACTTGGTTCTGCAATCAACACCACGGAAGCAGCAGTCAAGAAATCAAAAGGCACATTGTACTGGGAAAAGCTGTTGCAAAAGATCTCTTTAAAGATGTCACATTGAAGATGAAGGTTTGCCCAACTTATCTTCTTGTATTTTCTGTCATATACAGTTATGAAACCTGGATGTTGAATAAGGGAGACAGGAGAAGATTGATGCTTTTGAATTATGGTGCTGGAGCATAAATGCTGAATATACCATGGATTGTAAGAAGAACCAACAGATCTGTCCTACAAGAAGTGCAGCCAGAGTGCTCTTTGGAAGCTAGGATGGCTAGACTGTGTCTGATGTATTTTGGACACATTGTCAGGAAGAATCAATCCCTGGAGAAGGACATCATGTTTGGGAGAGTGGTAGGTCAGCAACAACAACAAAAAAGGAAGACTCTCAATTAGATGGATTGACAAAGTGGCAACAACAATGGGATTAAACATAATAAAGATTATGTGCCTGGCACAGAATCAGGGAGTGTTACATTCTGTTGTACATTGGTCGCCATGAATTGGACCTGACTTGACAGCACCTAACAACAACAGCAATAGCAGCAGCAGCAGCTGTCATGAGCTCTTCCCATATAGTTCTTGTAAACACCATTTTAATGAAAGCATATGTTCCATCACATGGATGTAATCAGTTAACTCAGACCCCTCTAGTTAATATTTGGAGTCTTTCAACTTTCTGGTTATTTTAGCAATGTTGGTTTAAATATGCTGATCTGCCTCTCTGATTATTTCCTAAATGATGGAATCAAAAGCTATTCAAATACATGTTAAAAATTTCATTTTCATGTATCTTCTTATTGACTTTCCCCTCCAGAATGAAAATGAACATATCCACAGGTTCTGTTACTTTGCAGATCCATTCTTCTATCTCTGGTTCTCAAACTTTACTGTGCATAATATTTACCACTTGTTAAAACCTCATTTTTCTGGGTCTTAGACCCAGCCATTTGGACCTATTAGTTCTGGAGTGAAACCTAGAAATCTACAGTTTTCGTACACTCCCCTATGGCTTTGATAAAAGCACTTTTGCAGTCACATGCTGAGAAATGCCTTTTAAATAAATGGCCAGATTAACTCAGAAAAAAATTTATTTTACTTGCCCACAGCTATTCATGCCTGTGATAACAAGAACTTGAACTCAGCACTTTTTGATGTCAGAGGTCTATTTTTTTTTCATTATCTCAGAGCTTCTCAAACCTTAGGGGCATTGATACACCCCTAATGACTGCAGAACGTGAGCTCCTACTGAGCACTGCAGGCTACTCAGGAATGGCTGCAAATGACATACTAAATACCCGGTGAATGTCTATTAAAGCCTCCCATCAGAAATTTTTGTGAATTGGGCAATCACACAAGAGAAAGAAATCAAAGGGATACAGATTGACAAGGAAGAGGTCAAATTATCATTATTTGCAGATGACATGGTCTTATACCTGAAAGACCTCAAAACCTCAACCAGAAAACTTCTGGATCTAATTAATTCCTTCAGCAAAGTTGCAGGCTACAAAATTAACATACAAAAATCAATAGCTTTTCTTTACACCAGTTCCAAACAGGAAGAGAAGGAAATTTCAAGAAAAATACCATTCATGATAGCCCACCAGAAAATTAAATACCTTGGAATCAATCTAACCAAAGACCCTTCAGATCTCTACAAGGAAAATTTCAAAACATTAAAGAAATAGCAGAGGACACTGAAAAATGGACAGACCTCCCCTGCTTCTGGATAGGGAGAATTAATATTGTAAAAATGGCTATCCTAGCAAAAGCAATCTGTAGATTAAATGCAATACCCATTAAAATTCCACTGACTGACTTTACAGAAATAGAGAAAATGATCCAAAAATTCATATGGAACCACAAAAGACCACATATAACCAAAACACTCTTAAGCTGCAAAACGAACACAGGTGGAATCACAATTCCTGACTTCAAGTTATACTACAGAGCAGTGGTTGCAAAAACAGCTTGGTACTGGCACAAAAATAGGCCTGAAGACATCTGGAACAGAATAGAAGACCCAGAAATACCTCAACACACCCATAGCCACCTTATTTTTGACAAAGGAGCAAAACAAGTAAACTGGAAAAAGGACAGCCTCTTCAATAAATGGTCCTGGGAAACATGATCATCCACATGCAGAGAAATGAAAGCTGACCCACATCTCTCAATATACATGAGAGCTAGCTCAAAATGGATAAAAGATCTCAACATAAAACCAGAAACTTTAAAACTTATAGAAGGCAAGATAGGCAATACACTCCATCATATAGGCATAGGAAAGTATTTCCTTAATAGGACTCCAATTGCTCAATAAATTACAACAAAAATAGATAAATGAGATCACATGAAATTAAAAAGCTTCTGCACAGCAAAAGAAACAACAGAGTCAAGGAAACCCCCACAGAATGGGAAAAAATCTTTACATTTTATACATCAGACAAAGGTCTAATTACTAGAATTTATAAAGAACTCAAGAAAAACCTCCCCCCAAAAACAATAACCCAATACACAAATGGGTAAAGGAACTGAGTAGACAGTTCTCAAATGAAGAGGTCTGTAAAGCCATGAAACACATGAAAAAATGCTCAACATCCCTAGCCATTAGGGAAATGCAAATCAAAACAACTCTGAGATTTCACCTTACACCAGTAAGAATGGCCAAGGTCAATAAAACAAATAACAAGAAATGCTGGCGAGGTTGCGGGGAAAAGGGAACACTCTTACATTGTTGGTGGAGGTGTAAATTGGTCCAATCACTGTGGAAATCAATATGGAGGTATCTTAAAAAACTGAAAATAGATCTACTGTATGACCCAGCTATAACACTATTGGGAATTTACCCAAAGGGAGATGGGTCATCATACCACAGAGACACCTGCATCTCCATGTTCAATGCAGCACTTTTCACAATAGCAAGGATATGGAATCAACCAAAGTGTCCCTGAACAGAAGAATGGATAAAAAAACTATGGTACATATACACAATGGAATACTACTCAGCAATCAAGAAAAATGAAATAAGGTCATTCGCAGCAAAATGGATGGAATTAGAGAAAATTATTTTAAGTGAACATAACATAAGCTCAGAAAGAGAAACTCCACATGTTCTCACTCATATGTGGGAGCTGAATCAAAATTATAAGAAGGAAAAATCCTATTCAAAGGTCAGATCAAAATAAAAGGGAGGAAAAAAAGCTAAGAATGGTGTCAATATAAATGGTCTAGAAATCACATGTAATTGTTCTAACAAGATAAAAACAAAGATCACTACAGGAAAATTTTCTATCTTAAACAGAACTCGAACCTAAGCATATATAGAAAAATATTACCAAGTAAAAGATAGAGAAGACTTAGATGGGGAGGGTTGGGAGAAGCGTAGGGGAGGGTAAGGGGGAACCTATATGAATAATGTACATCAAAATGCATATATGGAAATGTCACAATGAAAAGCATGTCAGAATGAATCACAGTAAGGTGTACATTAAAAATTTCCAATAAAAAAAGAAATTTTTGTGAATTCTACATTATTCTGTATAACATGAACTGCATAAACCAACCTCAGTCATTTGCTACAATTTACTTCATGTTTCCTCACCTTTTCACAACAATTCTGGCTGCAAAATGGATGTTGCAGGACCACCTGGCTCCAAGTATGGATTCTCGCAGCTCGAGAGGCATGTGCACTTTGTTGTGGAGGTCTGCATAGTTTGGATCCTAAATGCGTAAAAGAACTAGTCCCTACGTTGGTACTACTGGGAGGTGGTGGAACCTTTGAGAGGTGGAGGCTGGTGGAAGGTTTTCTGATCACTGAGGGGATGCTCTTGAAAAGAATGGTGGGTCTACAGCCCATTCCTCTGTCTCTGTCTCTCTCTGTCTCTTTTTCTCTTTCTTCTTGTCTACAAGGTAAGCAACTTTGCTTCACTACATACTCCCTACCATGATATGCTACTTCACCACAGCCCAAAAGCAATGAGGCCAACTGACCATGGGCTGGGAGCTAAAATAGACATTTCTTCTTTCTAAGTTGTTTAGTTCAGGCATTTGCTGTAGTGACAGCTAACAGAAGCAGCTCATGAGATGGTACACTGGGCTCATGGAGGAAAAAGTGGACTGAATCCAGCTCATCCCTTTTGAGTAGTCAGTTGCAGAGGAGCAGATGATGGGGGTGATGAGGAGAAAGTGCCATTTATTAGAGATGGAATCCACTGCTCTTAGGAAGGTATTGGTATTAGGAAACCAAAGGAAGCTAGTATTAGGGTGAGGTGAGCCTTTCCCATTTTAAAAATTCTCCTAATTTGGAATTTAATACTCATTTAATCTTTTTTCTTCACTATTAATCTTTATTCTCCTTCTCCATTTTTTGTATATTATCTCTTTTGGCTGTAGGCTGAAATTATGATGTGTCCTTATGCATTCCAACTAGTACATCTGAGAAAGCTGTTCATTATCTATCTAATTGAACACTTGCTATGTGTCAGGTTGGTTTGAGGTATTAGGAATACAAACAATTGTGACTCTCCTTGATAATTAAGTGAATTTACTACAGCACTATCATCATTTTGTTGCTCAAATGCTTCCAGTTTTGGCCATTAGGAGCTTAGTCCTTGAGTTTATATGACTTGTACATGTGAATGGCTATCATCATTTCTATCCCGGCCTTGCCCCTCAGGGGTTCTGAAGAGTCATGAGCAGTGATGGCTCAGAAGTTTCCTGAGGAAGGTGGGAAGTTGTGTGTGCAAATACCTCCCAGGAACTCTGCAAGAGTAAATGGAGCAGCAAATAACAGTTTGCCCCAGGAAGTAAGGAGTGGGGACCATGTATCCACTCACACACCCTGTCTCTTCAGAAGGACCAGGTGGCTTCAGAGTATTGGCATGCTAAATTTGGTGTTCTCCTTTCTGGTGCCTAAGTGCTTAGTAAATATAGTGGTGTGATACTTAGTGTCCTCCACCCCCCCCCACGCCCCCCACCCCCGCCCATGGTGGCACAAAATTGTGCACAGTTGGAGATTCCTCAAGAAGGACACAGCATTCACACTGCTTTACCTGTTGTAAAGTTTGTCTTCCTTGTTCAGTATTTTTTATTGTTATAGAAACTTGCAAGCATACACAAAAGTAGAAAGACCATGGGTCCTTAGGTACCTATCACCTATCTTCATTACATCTCAATTTTTATCAATCTTGTTTCATTGATTAGCCCTCTTTAGAGTGGCCGGGGTCCTAGCATATCTGAAAACAAACTGCAAACATTAAGATCTGGGAAAAGATCCAAATAAATGCTTGAGTACGAGGAATGCTTTACTTCCCTTTCTATCCCTTTGATACGTAAGCTTGTGCTTGAAACTAGCAGGTGCTCAAAAAAGACTGGTTGAATTGAAAGGATGAAAACCAGAAATATAAAAAACAGTTATTTTGAACCAGCTCTAGGCCAAACTTCCAGAAAGTGAAAGTGTAGTAAAGGTTGCCCTAAAGTAACTTCTTTGATGTTGCCTGAATTTTTTTTTTCTACAGTTACTATTCCCCCATCATTCTTCACAGTCTTGACTGAGTAAGAAAAGAGTTCTGGGACCAGGGCAAGAATTCAGAGTCTCTCTTTCTCTTAAATATTAGTATCAACAAGTTTGATCAAGCTAATAGTTATTTTCCCAAACACCAAACAGAAGTCATCTTCCTTAAAAATAACTTTCTTTAAAAGCTTATTGTTTTAAGCTGGGCATAGTGGCACATGCTTATAATCCCAGCACCTGGGGAGACAGAGGTAGGAGGATCACAAATTTAAGACCAGAGGCAGTCTGCATAATTTAGAGAGACCCTGTCTCAAAAAGTAAAAAAAAATGGGCTGAGGGTACAACTCAGTGGCCCAGCACTTGCAAAGCATGCAAGTATGAGGAGGCCCTGGGTTCAACCCCTAGTATCTTAAACAAAACCCAAAAAACAAAAAACTCTTTATTTTTCTGATTATAAATGGAACATATACTTATTGAAAGAAAAATGGAAATTATGGGGAAATAGAACACAAAAAGTATCCATATTTCAACATATAATTTCAGGGAAAACATTGTCTTGGCTAAGGTTCTGATAACATTTGCACATAATCATGTTGGTAATCACAGTCAATAAATGAAGTTGGGAATGTAGCAGGTACATTTGTTAGGGTGCATCGTCTCATTAAATTCATATAGCAGTGTGTCTCCTGGCTTTGTAGCTAAGGAAACTTGCTGAGAATGGTTGCCTCCAGTCACTTAGCTATAGGAGGAGGATGAAGGTGGGAGATCTTTCTCGAAAGACACATGGAACAGTGTTCTAAACCGTCTACTCCTCTGTTTACTTATAGGAATCAAGGAAGCTGCATTCTTGAACTTCTGCACACTGGCTTTCTGTACAGTCAGTTTTGTGGAGGACACTTAGGTTTATCAAAAGGGGTAAGTGATCATTTTTAACTGGGACAGATGTAGTATCAAGAAGTAGAATTAGCAATGAAGCCCTAATTATTAAGTAATCATTAATAATTACTTCTGCTTTTAGAATAAATGTATTAGGCCTGGGAATGTAGCTAAATGGTAGAATAAGTGTCTTGTTTTTGAACAAGTTCCATATGCAGTATCTCAGGATCAGTTTCTGATTATCCATAGCCATTTATTTCTTGGATAGGGTCTTAAAAAATTATTTTTAGAGCAATTTGAGGTCCATAGCAAAATTGAGTAGGGAAATAGAAATTTCTCATGTACCCCCTGCCTAGGATAGGTTTTTAAATCTCTCTAAGTTAAACTTCCTCCCCTATAAAACATGGGAGCTGGACATGTGTCCTTTAAGGTCCTTTCTGCTTCTAACACTGCAGTAATTTTATGATCATAGTTCTTTCAACTCAGTGATTCTCTTAGGAGACTGTCTCCATAAAAAGCTCTTAGAAAAGCAGTGTTCCTCATCCAAATTTCCCAGGAAATTTTTATAAAACATGATCACTAATCCCAGAATTTAAGCCTCCTGCAGTAAAGTCTAAAAGAAGTTGTCTGAAGGAACCTGATGCTTACTGTCAGCTGGAAGGAGGAGAACAGACCTCCAGGGAGATGCTTGATCAGACTTTCCCATGAAGAGACAGGAGAATGTGGGAGAGCAGAGCATACCAAAGAAACCTGCATATTTCAAGACGTGATGGGCCTGCCCAGGCATCAGGGGAGAAGGGAAAATGTCCATGTGAACGATGTAGTACAAGCGTGGCCTTTGGAGGGGACCGTCTGGGCTCACACCCTCGCTCTACCCATTAACTAGTTGGTAGTCTTAGGCAGGTTACCAGATCTCTCTAAATCTTTGTTTTCTTATCTGTACAAGGAGAAGACCAACATTCTTACCTCACAGAGAATTGAATGCTGGTGCCCCTTCCAAGTTCATATGTTGCAGCCCCAATCCCCAGGGTCATGGATTTGCGTGGAGCCTTTGGGAAGCAGGTTAAGATGAGGTCATGAGGACATGGAGCCTCCATGTGGGGATAAAGATCCTTATAGAAAGAATAAGAGGCATGAAATCTGGCTCTCAATCTGTGTGTGTGTATGTGTGCACATTTACACTCCAAGGAAAGGCCATGTAAGGATGTAACCAGGAAGAGCACCCTCACCAAGAACTTGGCCACACTAGACCCTGACACTGAGCTTTCAGAAAGCCTCCAGAACTGTGAGAAATAAATTCAGAGGATTTTGCTATAGCAGCCCAAGCAGACGAAGACAGAGGGTCTACAGTTTCTCGTGTGGCTTAGAATAAGCCTGCAATGACCCCCAGACCACCCCCCAGAGAGCTCTTCTGGTGCATGCAGAGACCCAGAGCTGCCTGTTAGGGAGGGCAGCTGGATTGCAGAACTAGAAAGGATCACCCCACGTACATCCTGCTTGCTCACCATCTCCTAGGGAAGAAAGGCAAATATATGAATACCACACCATGTCCCAGACAACAATAAGAGTATTGCCACACAGGAACCTAGGATTAACTCTGGTGGGAACAGGTCCAGAAACTCTGGAAGAAAGAGTTCAGATAAGAATTTAGTAAGGTAATACAAATGATTTACCTCCAGTGCATGGTACAGAGTAAATTCACAAATAAGTAGCTCTTCTTACTGGGTATTATTACTGCCTTCACCATTGAGTTCCTGTGATACCTAAATTCAGGCCATATCGTTTAATTGCTTCCATTCCCTTTTGTGGTTGGACCCAAGAGTCTGAGCTCCATTTCTATAAATAGCATTATGTTTAGAGAGAAATATGTTCTAGGTTTCCTTCAAACTAACCTAGAATTTTTGGAGTACTACTCTTTAGGAAGTATGAAACTATCTTGAGACTTATTACAATTTTTTTTATAGTTTCTACCTCTCCACTTCTCACTTTAAAAGAAATTATTATTTTTACAAAAGGTCCATTATAAAATTATGTATGTAAAATACACAATACAAAAAATATGTAAGGTATTATGTGTTGATCTGTTTTCTCTTAATACAGTAAAACATCTAAGGTTGAGTACTTTATAAAGAGAAGAGCTTTAGCTGGGCACCATGGTGCATACCTGTAATTCCAGCAACTGGGGAAGCTGAAGCAGTTGGACCACAGGTTTGAGGCCAGAGGCAGCCTGCGCTACTTTAGCAAGACCCTGTTTCAAAATAAAAAACAAAAAAAAGACTGTGAGTGTAGCTCAGTGGTAGAGTGGTTATCTAGCATGTGCAAGGCCCTGGGTTTAATGCTCAAGTGCTAAAATAAATAAATAAACAAATAGAATAGGTCACTGTTCTGGAAGTTCAGGGCCATGGTGCTGGCGTTGACTCAACTCTGCTGAGGACTTCATGGTAGATGGCTTCCCAGTGGTGGAGGAACAGATCATGCTGCAAGACTGGGGGTCCAAGTATGAGGAAAGGCCAGGCCCATCTTTTATAAGAATCCTCTGTCAAAAATTAACTCAAGGTCACACGAACTACCGTCTCCCTTCCAAGGGTTAGTACCCTCGGTGACCTAATCAGTTTCCACCAGGTCCCACCTCTTAACGGTTCCCACTGGCTCTGAATATTGCCACACTGGGGACTAAGTTTCGAACATATGAGTCTTTGGGAGGACAATCACATCCAAATCATAACGATGTAATAAATTTGTTGTTGTTGTTGTTAGGGGCCGTCAAGTTGGTAACCAACTCATAGTGACCCTATGTACAATAGGCGAAACAGTATTGTCAGTGCTTCTCTGCTATTCATGGGGTTTTCAATGGCAGATTGTTTTTCAGGAGTGGGTTACCAGGTCCTTCTCCCAAGCCTACAGCACCTGGTGTTCCCAGGCGGTTTCCTATCTAAGTACTAACCAGGCCTGACCCTGCTTAGCTTCCTAGATCTGACAGGATCGGATGCCACAGGTCTACGGCTGCAGGCCGGCAGAGCTATCGCTACTGTCTAAGTGGAAATCTGATCTTAAACACCATGCAGTAATTCTACCTGTTTTTCTTATAGATTGTTGACCACCTCTGAGGTGGTTCTCTTGTGTTTCTTGCCCTCACCCTCAACCTAGACCCACCCTACTCTGTTGGGATGTGCCTTGTGCCAGTGCATTACTGAGAGTTTATCATTCATTCTCTGTCGTTGAGGACCATGTTTTTCTAGCTTTCAGGAGAAGAGCTTTAGTTTTTTTTTCCCCCTCAATTTTTTCTTTAGATCCAAATATACTTCTGTCACAAGGATTCACACTTTCTTAACCTCTTAAAGCTGAGACAGGAAGGGGCAATTGAAGAAGAGAGCCATTAGGGCTTCAGTTTAGGCTGTGTACAGGTCAGAAATGGGGGGCATTTATAATTACCCCTCTGTCTTTCACCTTTTTGTTCTATGTAACATCTGGAAGTGGCTTTCCTTAGTGATGACAGATAGCCTGGGCGATAACCCAGAGAGAGCTTCTGTGATGTTTAGATGGCTGGACCTTCTACCTCTAAACCCTTTGGCTTCCGATCTCTAACCCTTATGTGGGAGGTAGAACTACCATTACTGTTAGTGAAGGACCATTGGGCATAGTTTTCCAGTTTGTGCTGAAGTGAATTATTTCTGGATAGGATTTCTATTCAAAACAACATGTCCTTTGTGATTGTCTTTTAGGAATCATTGGAGCACAGCTGCCAGGCAAAAGCAAGCATTGCATTGCTAGTTGTCATCAAGTTCTGAATCAAATTGGAAACATTTAGCTTGAAGCTTCCTCACCTGCATCGAAGCAGAGATACCTATTACTCACGAAATAAAAGACATGGGCTTCAACCTGCCTTTCCACCTTTCCTACAAATTCCGATTATTATTGCTTTTTACTTTGTGCCTGATGGTGGTCGGGTGGGCCACCAGTAACTACTTTGTGGGTGCTATTCAAGAGATTCCCAAGGCAAAGGATTTCCTAGCGAATCTCAATAAGGCCTTAGCTCTGGGGAAGGAAGAAACTATGACCACTGATGCATCCATGAAAAAGGCAGCACTTGACAACTGCCCTTCTGTCTCTCCACACCTCAGTAAGTGTTTGCTTTTTTATAAGTACTATGCAAACTTTTTGTTTAACTGTAACGTGTGTATGGTATAGAGCTTGGTTAAGTTTCAAAATGAATACACTTGTGTAACCAGCATGTAAATTAAGAAATGGAATCTGTAATAGAAACCTAAAAGTTTCCAGACATCTCTCACTACCCTGGCTTCAACATTCACTATTCATTTTTTCCCGTTTTTGAACTGTACAAAATTGGCAGCCTATACTCTTTTGTGTTTGGCTTTTTTGGCTCAATGCTATTTTTGTGAGATCTGTTCACATGGGTGTGTGTGGTTATAGTTTGCTCATTCTCACTGATATGTGGTCTGCCATCATATAAACATACCAGTTTGTTATCCAGCCACTGAAGTCTCAGCAGCACACAATAGGGTCCATTGATCTAGGCTCCTGGCTTTGCTCCATGTGTCTGTCATCTTCCCGGTAGGACCAGTGGGCTAGGCTGGGCATGTTCTCATGGACTGGTAAGTGGAGAAATGCAAGGGCGTTCAGGCCTCCACTCATGTCACATCTGCTAGCATCCTCTTGGCCAAAAGTGTGGCGTCAAGGAACAGGGACTTAGTTTTTCAATGTTGTCTTTAGGGTTATATCTTAACTATCTTACATGCTTTGATTTCCCTTTGATGTCTTACTTTTTAGCTTTAATTAATATTAAATTGGTTTTAGCAAACACAATAAATTTGAGAGGAAAAAAAACCCCACTCAGGATTATTTCATATACATCTTGATTCTCCAGATATTAAAGTACTTATAGTTCTCCAGATTCTTCTAAGCCTTGTCTTGTATTGTTCCTCTTTCCAGAATGCCTTTTCTCAATCCATGTCTGCCTACTAGATTCTTGTTTAGGCATCAGAAATCTAGCTTAGATCTGTCTTCTAGAAATTTCTAGACTTGCCCCGCCCAGAGTTAATCCTAGGTTTCCCCGTGTGCCAGTACTCTTATTATTGTGTGGGACACGGTGTGGTATTCTTATATTTGCCTTTCTTCCCCAGGAGATGGTGAGCAAGCAGGATGTATGTGGGGTGATCCTTTCTAGTTCTGCAATCCAGCTGCCCTCCCTAACAGGCAGCTCTGGGTCTCTGCATGCACCAGAAGGACTCTCTGGGGGGTGTTCTGGGGGTCATTGCAGGCTTCTTATAAGCCACACGAGAAACTGCAGACCCTCTGTCTTAGTCTGCTTGGGATGTTATAGCAAAATCCTCTGAATTTATTTCTCACAGTTCTGGAGGCTTTCTGGAAGTTCAGTGTCAGGGTCTAGCATGGCCAGGTTCTTGGTGAGGGTGCTCTTCCTAGTTACGTCGCACATGGCCTTTCCTTGGAGTGCAAGCATGCACACACACACACACACACAGATTGAGAGCCAGATTTCATATCTCTTATTCTTTCCCTAAGGATCTTTATCCCCACATGGAGACTCTGTCCTCATGACCTCATCTTAACTGAACTGTCTCCCAAAGGCTCCATCTGCCTTGACCCTGAGGATTGCAGCTGTGACATATGAATTTAGGAGGGGGGGACACAAACATTCAGTCCCATTTACTAATTGAATCACTGCAAGTCTTGTATTGAGTTCATATTAGCATGTTTTCTTTCATCAGTCATAAAAAAGCTAAAGCATTATTCTTGATTGTATATTCCATTCACAAATTAACTAAATTGAGATATGAAAATGAATTATGAAAACAGAGACTGAGCCAGGTGTGGTGGCGCATGCCTGTAATTCCAGCAGCTCAGGAGGCAGAGGCAGGAGGATCGCAGGTTGGAGACCAGAGGCAGTAAGCATAACTTATCAAGACCCTATCTCAAAAAAAAAAAAAAAAGGGCTGGGGGCGCAGCTCAGTGGTCCAGCCCTTGCAAAGCATGCAGGCGCGAGGCCCTGGGTTCAACCCCCAGTACTGTGGAAAAAAAAAAAAAAAAAGAAAACAAAATAGAGACTGACAGTGTTACCTTCATTGCTCAAAATGCTCGCAATTTATTTAAGCAGTAAATTTTTTCCTTGAGAATGGATGGGCAGTGATTCAATTCTGAGCAAGTACTGGATTAAGAATGTGATGTAAGTGGTAGGTTATGAGTGACCCAAGGAAGACTAGAACTAGAGGAGATGTTATGGGGGCTGCTAGGGAGACTGAGAGGGAGTTCGTGGAAGACGGTTGTTGTTGTTAGGTGCCATCTAGCCAGTGTCCGACTCATAGGGACCCTGCATACAACAGGCGAAACACTATTGCCGTGCTTCTCTGCTATTCATAGGGTTTTTGATGGCTGATTGTGTTTTGGGGTGGGTTGCCAGGACCTTCTCCCAAGCCTACAGCCCCTGGTGTTCCCAGGCAGTCTCCCATCCCAGGCCTGACCCTGCTTAGCTTCCAATATCTGACGGGATTAGATGCCACAGTGGTAAGGCTGCAGGAACTAGAAGATTAGGGCACATAAAAGTTATGAGCAAGGGGACTAGTTTATATCAGACCTGTTGCATGAGGCTCTTTTAGGGTTCAAGGACAGAGACACGATGGGGTTAATGATGGCGTTTATTAGCAGCCACACAGGAAACTCTGAGCAGCCGCCCCCGCCCTCCTCCCCCTGCAGCTCAGTAGCTCAGCCACAGCTCTGTAGCGTGTCTCCGGTGTAGCTCCATTTCTTACTGTTTGTTCTTAGGGTGTGACTGCTCTTTCTGTGCCTCGCATGCAGACCCTTCAGGAAGGCTGTTGTCGGCCAGTTATTCTCTTGGGTGGCTTGAGCTGATTATTTACTCTTGGTGCTGTTGGGTGGAGTCCCAGGTGTCATTACACAGACTCTTGAGTCTGGTCTAAGCAGCCATGGCTGGAGTGGGGGACTGCCGCCGGGAGCAAGGCATGGGGACTTATACATAAGAGGGCCCGTGACTGCATGGCTTAGAAGGGGATACTTTAGCTTGTAAAGAGCTTGAGATTTTACAGCCTGGCCAGTTTTTGTGGAGTTAAAAGAAATGGAGGTGGGAAGCTGAGCTCAGTTACCCAAGCAGAACTCTGCTACCTCTCTTACCAGTCAGTATCTCCTGGTAATTCAGGTTGAGAGGAGGGTCATTTCTTTCAGCTTGATATTTGAAGCCTCACGCAGGATTGTTTACTATGGGCAGTCTTGGGTTTCATCAGTTGGGCTTCTTCTAGACTCACTGAGCAGATGCGGTGTTTGTTTAGAAATACCTGCCGTGGTGGTATGATGAGAGGGCTGGTGCAATGGTGCACATGCCTGTCAGCACTGGATTAAGGAGGGAGGCTGGTTTCTACTACTTTTTTTTTTTTTTTTCAGTACTTGGGGATTGAACCCAAGGCCTCACACAGACTTTGCAAGTGCTATGCCACTGAGCTGCACCTGTAGCCCCCTTTTTATATTTTATTTTGAGGCAGGCTGCCTCTAGCCTCAAACTCAGGATCCTCCTGCCTCTGCCTCCTGAGTCCCTGGGGTTACAGGAGTGTGCCACTGCACCTGGCTTTTGGTTTGCAGTTCCTTCTGGTGCTTTGCCTTCGGGGAATAGGAGCAGAGAGTTCCAGGAAGAAGTGGGAAAAGGGAAAAGTGGGAGCTTGATTTCATGGTATGCTGTTCATTTTTATATTTCACCCTTCTTCTGGAATTTTGAGAAGGAAAAGAGTTGCAGAGTTGGTTAGTCTAGCTCTGACTTCCTTGGTCACCAGGGTCACTGGGACAGTCCACGTTTTCAACTTACAAATGGATCATAGAGCCAGAGTTGGTTACTCAGTCACAAAGGAAATGCTTTTAAATACCAGTTACTTGCTTTTTCAGCCAATTTATCTTTGTCACATGATTCTGTGGTTACATCTTAACACTAAACAAGGCTTTAAATTAATAGCACCAGTAAGAGCTAACACTCATATGCTGTTTACTGTGTGGCAGGCAGTGGTCTAAGCACTTCACCTGTGTTAGCTGTGTAAGCCTCTCAGCACTTTATACACTAGCTCCTGCTGTGATATGTATCCTGTGTGGATTGTAGGAGGCCAAAGCAAGCTTATTTTCAAACCAGACCTCACTTTGGAGGAAGTACAGGCAAAAAATCCGAAGGTGCACAGAGGCCATTATCACCCTGAGGAATGTAAGGCTTTGCAGCGAGTTGCCATCCTCATTCCCCACCGGAACAGAGAGAAGCACCTGATGTACCTGCTCGAACATCTTCACCCCTTCCTGCAGAGGCAGCAGCTGGATTATGGCATCTACATCATCCACCAGGTGAGTTTTTCCCAGGCCCTGCCCTCAAGCGCTCTTCCCTCTTGGGGGATGCCATGCGACCCTTTGTCTGTCTTAGGTAAAAAGAGCATCAAACTATCTTCAAAGGGGAGTTCTCTTCACTTGTTCTTGAAAAGAGTAAAGGAAATTCTTGTCTCAAAGTCTGGAGTCACAGGACCAAGTTCTGAGAAATTTTACTGCCCTAAAATGAACGTCTAGAGGAAGCCCGTTTTCATGAACCCTTCCCTGTCAACCATTGCCTACATTAAGACTTCCCCTGAGAACTATTGGCCCCCATGATGGTCCTTCAGTGTTTGCTATATGCTGCACCATGCAGTGTTGGACTTGTTTTCATTACTGAGCATAACTGTTCAATGTAGATTGAGGTAAAGGATTTGGCAGTGTGTGCAGTGTTAACAGCCGTCAAGTTCTGTGACTCTCTTGACAGTTCTGCCTTTAACTCTGCCACTGATTGTTATGTCAGACTTGCTATGTTTAATTTTCACTTTCTTGATTCACTTATTTGGCTTCCAGAAGCATCATTTAGTAGGAACACCCTGTAGCTCTAGGCTGCTTTTGAAGAGTTCAGCTCTAAAGTCAGTGGAGTGGTGATTAGAGGCTCCTGTTTGGTATTAAACTTTATTAGAGAAAAAAATAGAATGCCAGTTTAAACATCTTTGTCTAAACTTTTTGAAATCATCCTGGGCTATCTAAATAGTATATCCTCAAATCCTTATGAACTCTGACAAAGCAAGCAGAATCATTAACTGCCTACCTAATATTGCATGTGCTGGTATATTTATTTAATGTAGATTTTTTGACAGCTCAGAGGATCAGCTTTGCAGTGTATACTTTATGATAGAATGGAGCTCTTGAAAATCAATGTGCTTATTTGTTATATTTATATCCATTTTAATAGGCCTTGAAGCAAAATTTTTATGGTTATTTTTATAATTATTTTTGTTTTCAACATTGTTGATCATAGCTCTGATTTATTTGATTCTAATTTCTTACTCAGGACAGCAACTCCTATGGGATACTGTTGTTTTTAGGAATGGAAATACATGTCTGCTTTATTTTACTCTTTTCAGAAAAACACTATGGTAACTGCTGAGAGTTGCTTGTACTTTTGTTATGATAAACTGATTATCAAATTGGAATTTATTCTTATGGAATTTGATCCAATTGCTTTGAAAAACTTAACATGATAAAATCTCTTTCACCTTGTAGCTTTGGTCATGTTGTATTTTTTTCTCATCTAGTGATGAATCTCCCTCCATAAGGCCACTGTGAGGATTAACTTTTGCCATTAGTGTTATAACAGGATTTCCTTATAGTGACTTACAAGAAACTTTTAAGTAGCTTAGAAATATTAGCAATACCCTTCTCTGTTTATAGGTCATGATGTCTTGATCCTTTCTGGAAAGCTATTAGCCTAATCTCTTGGAAGCTCAGTGTCAGTTTGTAACAGAGGGTACAATTCGGATCAGCCAAGAGTTAACAGTGAGGCAAAAATACTAATTAGCATGTCACTGATATGTTCAAGAGGTTTTATAGTTTTACACAGAATTAATAAAGGTACTTTAAAATTTTGAGTTTTTAAAAAAAAGTTTATTGTGGTAATAAGACTTAACATGAGCTTTATCCTCTTAAATTTTAAATGTACATTATTTTGGTTATTTGAGTTATCTTTATTTGTATTTTAAAACTACAATAAAATTTTTAAATTGTGGTAAAATACACACAACATGAAGTTTACCATCTCAGCCATTTTCACTTTTATTTATTTTTGCTATCTTAGCCATTTTTAAGAGTACTATTCAGTAGTGTTGAGAGTATTCACTATTGTGCAACTAATCTATAGAACTTTTTAGTCTTGATAAACTGAAACTCTATTTGATTAAACAACAACCCTCCAGACTTAAAGGAATGTTTTTAAGTTATGGAGTATACCTGTGTGTAAAGCATTAGAAAAAAAAATCACCCAATGGCCTTTTATCAGGTCATCTCCCCTGACAGATCTAATGTCCCAAATATAGTCTTGTGCATTAGCAACAATAATACCAGCTCTTGAATCCCAGCTGAGAGGGGAACAAGAGGAGACCTTATCTCAGGAGCTTTTCAAATTTTAATTTCCATTGTCTATAGGCTGGAACTAAAAAGTTTAATCGAGCCAAACTCTTGAACGTGGGCTATATAGAAGCTCTCAAAGAGGAAATCTGGGACTGTTTTATATTCCATGATGTGGACCTGGTGCCTGAGAATGACTTTAACCTTTACACGTGTGAGGATCAGCCCAAGCATCTGGTGGTTGGCAGGAACAGCACTGGGTACAGGTAAGGCAGCTTTGCCTGTGGGTCACTCAGGTTGCCTGTTGTGATTAAGGATGTGTGGAATGTAGTGTCTACAGTGTCTTAGGAAAGCAAAAAGTAGGAAAAAATGGCTCATTTTTCCTAAAGTACAGGAATTAGAGGATATAATTTAGAAAAACAAATCTTATTAAAACTTTAGCAGAGGATCACAAAGACAAAAGGAAAGGACAGGAGAGAGAATATAATCTACGCATTGCAAATGATGGCCAGCTCACCCTGCAGCACCTGCACAGTGGGGAAGTCCCACGTGAGTAGAATTTGAGTAACTTATCTGTGTTTCCCTGGCTTTCTCGCTAGGAGACAACAAGATGGTGCCCGTTGGGCCAGCTTTTAGACTTGACATCTCTTTCCAGACTGTGGTCTCTTTCTGGAGTTCTGGGAAAATAGGGGGAGAAGCACATCTGCTGCCTGGTCTGCTGAGGAGCGAGGATACCCAGGGCAAGTTCCTTTCATTCGCAGTTACTGTGGGAAGCTCTTGGTGCCACCATCTCTTCATTCCTTCCTGCCTCCACGCTTAGGAGAGGCATAGCTCCTTTTCAACCTTATTTTATACCAGCTTCTACTTGTGCACAGCTGAGGGATAATAGGGGTCAAGAAAATTCTCTACAAACAAAACTCTGGATTTGCCTATGTGTGTGTACATGTACCTGTCAGCCCTGCCATTCCCATGTAGGTGCAGCTGTGATGACAAGGCCAGGGGCCAGTAGAGCAGTTTAAAGAGATAAGAGTGCTTGCCCTCATAAGTTCCCTGTGAGAGCTGGTTTGGGGAGATGGGAAGCTCCTATGGGTACATTAATAATGCACCTCTGCTGACACAGCTATAAGCACTTAGAAAGGAGGGAGAGGGTTGGAGCATGGGAGAATCAGAGAATTCTAAAACTATAAATGGCTGAGGTTTAGCTCAGTTGGTAGAGTGCTGCTCCACACTGTCTGAGGTGCCAGGTTCGATCTCCAGCACCACAAAAAAACCTAGACAAAGACCTGATGATCCACTTCTGAAGCACTCCCAAAACAATCAGCCGTTGAAAACCCTATGTGGGTCGCTATGAGTTGGACCTGACTTGATGGCACTTAACAACAACAAAACTGCAAAACAACACAGGAGATTCTATCAGTGTATACTCGAAGTGAGTGTGACATAAAAGCTGAATTTTTTTTAAAATTTATTTTTAGTTTTTTAAAGACTTGCTTTATACCCCAGGATAGCCTGGAACTTGCTATGTAGACCAGGCTGGCCTTAAACTCATGGCAACCCTTCTGCTTCAGTCTCTTAAGTGCTGAGATTATAGAAGTGCATCACGACACCTGGCAGGGAAACTGAATCTCTTGATATTTTATTTGGTCTTGCTTACCATGTCGCTCTTACAGTATAGATCTCTTGCTATAGACTATTTAAGAGAATTCTTGAGTTACATTAACTATAGGTGACCTTGCCTCAGGTATTAACTTTGTAAGCTGTGGGATAGAAACATCTAGGATGAGCTGCGCTGAGTAGGAGCACAGTGTCTTTAGGAGCCCTTGAGGAAGGCTTTAAAGGTATTTTCAGGAAAGGTACCCCTTAGTCTGGTGGAATCAACAGGAGTGTATTAGCAGAGTTCCACACATGCCAGAAAGCTTGGCCCAGTGTGGTGGGGAATGCAAGTAGATCATTAGTATTCTTGAACGAATGTCTGAGAGGAGAGGCAAGAGAGGCAGGCCTTGCTTGGTCTGGTAGGAAGTTTAGATTTCCTGCAGAAGGAGGTAGAATGCTATAATAGCTGAGGAATCACAGGAGGAAGCTCAGTTCAGCTGGTCTTTCATGTTTTGGATGGAGCAAGGTCAGAAGGGAGAAGCTGAGGGGGTGGTAGACATCTCATGCACAGGTGAGGGTGGGGGCAGTCGGGCCTCAGAACAAGGAGAGAATCACAGGATTTTTCTTTTTGGGGGATCTTGATCTTTGGATCTGAATCTTCTTATCTGGACATTGTGTTTTCTTGTTTCTTTGAGCCACTTCTTCATTGAAGAAAGCAGCATATCATGGCTGGGCACCTTTTTTGTTTTTCTGAAGCACATCACTATCTGTTCAATTATTGTGTGAAATTAATGAGGTATCACTGTCTAAAACACAAAACACCTATACTTCAGGTACTCAGCAGAGATGATAACCTTAAACTTCCCATTGCCTCATTTTTCTGAACAATCACATAGGATTGTTTAAGGACAGATCTTTGGGCTGGGATTCTAGCTTATTATCTTTGTATTAAGTTGGAATCTAAGAAAACTGAGTTCTTAGGTATTCCTACCAGTAATTGATTTTGACTTACGCTTTAGTGTCATTGCTATGTACTTTAAGAAACAACCCATGTAGGAATCTTGTTGTTTAACTTGCTATTGTAACTGGCCAGACATTACTTTCATAACTAGCTGCCAGAAATCCTTTGTCTCCCTTGAGTAACTGACAGGTTTTCTTTCTTTCACTCTTTGCCTCCCTTCTTCCCTCCCTCCCTTCGTTCCTCCTTTCCTTCCCTCTCTTTGTCTCTTTCCCTCCCTCCCTCCCTTCCTTCCTTCCTTCCTTCCTTCCTCCCTTCCTTCCTTCCTTCCTTCCTTCCTTCCTTCCTTCCTTTCTTTCTTTCCTTTCTGTGGTACTAGGGAGTTGAGTCCAGGTCCTCGTGCTTATATGCTTTGCAGGTGCTGTACCACTGAGCTATACCCTCAGCCCACGTTTTTACTTTTTATTTTGAGGCAAGATCTTGCTAAGTTACGCAGACTACATGTGATTGATGTCAAACTGTCAATCTTCCTGCCTCCACTTCCTGAGTCAGTGGGATCACAGATGTGAGCCACTGCACCTTGCTTCTGATAGCTTTTCTTTTCTTTTCTTTTTTTTTGCCGTACTAGGGGTTGAACCCAGGGCCTTGCAGTTGCATGCTTTGCAAGTGCAGGACCACTGAGTTGCACATCCAGCACATTTTTTTACTTTTTGAGATAGGGTCTCGCTAAGTTACTCAGACTGCCTCTGGTCTTGAACTTGCGATTCTCCTGCCTCTGCCTCTGGAGCCGCTGGGATTACAGCCACCGCGCCCGGCTGATAGTTTTTCTTAAGGCAGTCAGATATCTGAATGTGCCTCCCTTTTCAATTTGAATGAAGGAGACTCTGAGCCAAATTGTGACCCTCTTTTAGAAAAAGTTGTTGTTGTCATGTGCCGTCAAGTTGGGTTTGACTCATAGCGACCCTATGTACAACAGAGTGAAACACTAGCTGACGCTGTGCCATGCCCAGCACTATTGTCAGTGCTTCTCTACTATTCTTAGGGTTTTCAGTAGCTGATTGTTTTGGGAGTGGGCTGCCAGGTCCTTCTCCCAAGTTTACAGCACCTGGTATTCCCAGGCAGTCTCCCATCCAAGTACTAACCAGGCCCGACCCTAATAGCTTCTGAGATCAGATGGGATCAGATGCCAGGGTGGTAGGGCTGCAAAGTTTAGAAGAAGTAAAGAATCTTATTTGCAGATCAGAGTTCTAATGTACTTTCTTCTTCTTTTATAAATTTTCTTGTGGTCATGGGATCGTCCTAGGCCTTGTTAGGCAAATATACACCTTAGCCCCATACTTCCTATCTGAATCTCTATTCTGATTTAGATTTTTCTCTAACTCTGGCTTGTCATTTATATTTTTCTGTCATAACATATACATCATTTAAACTGCCTCACCTTTTGTGGCCAAGAGGTCTGCCTGCCATCTACTTACCTTTGCTACCTTGGGCAAAATCCTGCTGGTGGTTGGCAAATTGAGTTGCAGGCAGCTAATTGTCTGCCCTACTGCTGGTAACTGTGTCTCTGCACCAGGGAACTTAATTCAGCATAGTTTCTTCACTGTCCCAACAGCCCCATGAACGTAAGTATTTAAACTGTTTTTGCTTGCCCCAAGTGTCTCAGATTCTGCCAAAGCCAGAAATAAGTCTTGCTTATCACCGATTGTGGGTCAATGATAAAGCTGTGGACAGGCCTGTGGCAAAATTTACTGGTAAGAAATCCTTCAGTACCTGCTGGCTTTCTACAAGGACTCTACTGTTATTTTATGACTGCATGTTCTTCATTTTGCGGCCTTATATCCTTTTAAAAATACACAAACCTGTTCCAGGGCCAGTTAAAATTTTTGCTTTTCTAGATAAGAAAAACCAAAAGCAAAGGTCGATAACCACAAAGACAGTTATCACAAAGCAGCCATTAGTGAAGCCAAGAGTTCCTTAACTGTTTCCCCAGTGTGTCTCTTGCTCCTCCCACTACAGTGAAGCTGGTTTCCAGGTGGTCCTCAGCCTGGGTTTTTCTCCCTTGTGTGCTTTTTCTAAGCAATTCTCGCCACCAGGTGATCCCCCATTTTACTGCCTGAGTTCTTTCAGGCTCAGCTCCTCCTGCTGTGGTGGTGACTCATTTCTCAGAACCCTGGGATTGTCAGATTGTAAATTCTAGTAGGAGAGAGCCTTTATATCCCAGTGCTCAGCCATCTGTGGTACATATGGAGGCTTGTGGTAGTAACAGATCTGTACTAGAGTGTCAATGCTGGGTTGCTCAAGGAGATTGCTCATTGGTGCCAGGCAGGTCATATCTGAGTGGTGTTTCTACTCAAAGGGTCCTGATGAAGCTGTTGTCTTTGGGTAGTTAAGAATCCCTTCTCTGTCAGAGTCTGATAACCATAGCCACAAGTCATTGCTAGTAGATGACTTTGTCAATAACAGTCACCTCCTTATCCTTTAGTTTGTTTTAGCTTGTGAAAATGCCATCTGCCAGAATTTTAGGAGTATATAACTATGATTGATAATCTTGCTTGTCAACTTGATTGGATTGAGAGACTCCTAGGAGATTGGTAAAGCACACCTCTGGGTATGTCTGTGAAGGCATGCCCAGAGACAGTTATATAATGAGGGCTGACTACTTAATGAATCAATCCAGTGATAGAGTCATAATTTGATGGCATCATTTGGGAGGAGATGGAACCCTTCAGAGGTGAGGTATGGTTGGAGAAAGTAGTTCACTGGGGGTGTGTTCTTGGAGGATATATCTTTTCCTGGGCCTCTTTCTCATCTCTCTGCTTCCTGGCTTTCATGAGGTGAGCAGCCTCCTCTGCTATGCCTTTCTGCCATGATGTTCTGCCTCACCACAGGCCTGAAATCAATGGAGTCAGCTGGTTGTGAACCAAAACCTCTGGAACTGGGAGCCAAATACAACTTTTCTCCCTTATCAATATAGTAAAAATGGCTATCCTACCAAAAGCAATCTATAGATTTAATGCAATACCCATTAAAATTCCACTGACTGACTTTACAGAAATAGAAAAAATGATCCAAAAGTTCATATGGAACCACAAAAGACCACATATAGCCAAAACATTCTTAAGCTGCAAAATGAACACAGGTGGAATCACAATTCCTGACTTCAAACTATACTACAGAGCAGTGGTTGCAAAAACAGCTTGGTACTGGCACAAAAATAGGCCCAAAGACATCTGGAACAGAAGACCTAGAAATACCTCAACACACCTATAGCCACCTGATTTTTGACAAAAGAGCAAAGCAAGTAAACTGGAAAAAGGACAGCCTTTTCAACAAATGGTGCTGGGAAACATGGTCATCCGCATGCAGAAAAATGAAAGCTGACCTGCATCTCTCAATATACATGAGAGTTAACTCAAAATGGATAAAAGATCTCAACATAAAACCAGAAACTTTAAAACTTATAGAAGGCAAGATAGGCAATACACTCCATCATATAGGCATAGGAAAGTATTTCCTTAATAGGACTCCAATTGCTCAGTAAATTGCAACAAGAATAGATAAATGGGATTACATGAAATTAAAAAGCTTTTGCACAGCAAAAGAAACAATTAACAGAGTCAAGGAAACCCCCACAGAATGGGAAAAAAATCTTTGCATTTTATACATCAGACAAAGGTCTAATTACTAGAATTTATAAAGAACTCAAGAAAAAAACTCCCCAAAAAACAAATAACCCAATACACAAATGGGCAAAGGAACTGAGTAGACAGTTCTCAAATGAAGAGGTCTGTAAAGCCATGAAACACATGAAAAAATGCTCAATATACCTAGCCATTAGGGAAATGCAAATTAAAACAACTCTGAAATTTCACCTTGTACCAGTAAGAATGGCCAAGATCAATAAAACAAATAACAAGAAATGCTGGTGAGGTTGCGGGGGAAAAGGGAACACTCTTACATTGTTGGTGGAGGTGTAAATTGGTCCAACCACTGTGGAAATCAATATGGAGGTATCTTAAAAAACTGAAAATAGATCTACCGTATGACCCAGCTATAACACTATTGGGAATTTACCCAAAGGGTGATGGGTCATCATACCATAGAGACAACTGCACCTCCATGTTCAATGCAGCACTTTTCACAATAGCAAGGATATGGAATCAACCAAAGTGCCCTTCAACAGAAGAATGGATAAAAAACCTATGGTACATATACACAATGGAATACTACTCAGCAATCAAGAAAAAGGAAATAAGGACATTCGCAGCAAAATGGATGGAATTAGAGAAAATTATTTTAAGTGAACATAACACAAGCTCAGAAAGAGAAACTCCACATGTTCTCACTCATATGTGGGAGTTGAATCAAAATTATAAGAAGGAAAAATCCTATTCAAAGGTCGGATCAAAATAAAAAGAAAAAAAAAGCTAAGAATGGTGTTATTATAAATGGGCTAGAAAATGCATGCAATTGTTCTGACAAGATAAAAACAAAGATCACTACAGGAAAAGTTTCTATCTTAAACAGAACTGGAACTCAAGGACATACAGAAAAATATTACCAAGTAAATGATAGAGAAGTCTTTGATGGGGAGGGTGGGATGGGGGGAAGCATACAAGAGAGTAAGGGGGAACCTATATGAATAATGTACATCAAAATGCATATATGGAAATGTCACAATGAAAAGCATGTCAGAATGAATCACAGTAAGGTGTACATTAAAAATTTCCAATAAAAAAAAATTTTCTCCCTTTGAGTTGATTCTCTTAGGTGTTTGTCATAGCAACGAAAAGTCTAACTAAAACAATAACTAAGTCTATATTATGGGCTAAACAGGGTTCCCAGTCTGTATTCAGAACATAGAAATGAACAGCACCACTACAAATTAGCTTTTGGGGTGCAGCTTGTTAGATAGCAAGTGTCTACATGTTTATTGAATTTTCCTTTTGGTTTTTATTCTTATCTGGAAAATACTTCAATATTTAATTGGTCTGCAAACACTTTGAACTAAAGTTAATTAAAATTAGAAGTCTTCCATATATTTACATAATTTTATTCAGTAACATTCAAGTTACAAAGCTACCTGCATTTGCATGTTTGAATATTACATTGTTATATTTAAGGGCTATCTTTATTTCTCAGGTTATTAATTTGTCCACTGAAATGCTATGAGTCCTAAATGATGGGGAGGTGCTCTCCCTGTTAACCTCCTGGTCTATTTTCTGGGGTTTCATTCTTTCCCCTTTTACGTGTCATTATCTGTAATGATTCCACTGAGCTTAACCCCACGGATCCACATTTGGTACTCTTCTCAGTTCACCCACTATGTTGTCTTGGGGTGACTCTTGCTACACCTGTGTTTTCACATGCTACCCACTGCCAGCTCATCTCAAAGCACATCTTTAGCTGCTCTTTTGTTCTGAGTGTAGACCCTGAGTCCTTTGCCTGTTGGTAAAAGCCCAGGGGTATCTCAAACTCATCCAAGATATGGTTTCCTGTCTTCCTCCCCAAAGCAAATTATTGTTCTCTACATCCTATTTTCATGAAAAGAACTATCCTTTACCTAGTTGCCTCAGCCAGAAACCTCCAGAGTAGTGTGTTGAATTCTCTAGGACACAGACTTTGGGGTGGAGGTTTGCAGAGTGCATGCACACAAAGCATGAGCAGGAGCATCTCTTGCTCTCCACTACTCCCTGCCCTGCCCAAAAATAAAAGTAACAGAAAAAAAGTATATTCATTATGACACTCATTCATGCTGAAAGTGGATATAGCCTCAGAAGCCTCCTTAACCCAGTGCCCTCTGCAGCCATTACCACTCATTGGCTTGGTCCATGAGATGAACTCTCTCATCCAGATCTTATGCTGTGGCATGCCTAGGTACCGTACAGACCTCTGCACACCAGCATTATCAGTACCAGGTGGGTGGCGCCTTGGTTAGTGAGCAGAGGTGAACCTTGTGGAGACAGAGGAATGAAGGCAAGACTGGGGGCACCAGGAGTGCTGGGAAGCGGATGTCAAGCAGGAGCGTATAGTGGATGTGTATGTCTGCCAAGTGTCCCTAGGATGCCTACCCTGACACTTGGGACCTCTGGAGTGTCTGTGGGGAACAGAAGGGCTTTGTAGCAATGTCATCACCTTTTCTGTTTTCTTTTTTGTTCCAGGTTACGTTATAGTGGATATTTTGGGGGTGTTACTGCCCTCAGCAGAGAGCAATTTTTCAAGGTGAATGGATTCTCTAACAACTACTGGGGCTGGGGAGGCGAAGACGATGACCTCAGACTCAGGTGAACAACAGAGAGAGGTCCCCTTCACGGGGTTCTGTGTTTATGTATAGTTCCTATAGGTGCCAGTCCAGCAGGTCACAAGGCTGCAGATTTGGGCTTCAGGGGTGGCAGGGTGTGGAGGGAGGGCAGGATTACCCAAATTGCTCTTTGCCAGTGGCAACTTAGAAACGATGGAGGGTGTCCTGTTGCTGTTGTATTAATGTGTTGATGAAGCCCTCTGAGAACTCAGTGGCAATTACGTTCTGGGACAGGGCCTTAGCAGTGAATGGGAAGTCCCAAACTGCAGCGTCTGTGAAACTGCAATTCTGAGCAGGGCCTGTTGTAAACTGTGTGCTTTCCCTCAGACCCTGGGAGACCCTGATGCTGTCCCCAGCATGCAGAGCAGGGGTGCATAGCTCGGGAGCTGCTGCACACCCTGAAGCAGGCAAGGATGTCCTCTGCTCACACTGCTGGCCTCACTTGTACAGCTGACTCTGGGCTGTTGATGTTACCCTCAGAATCCCTTTGAACCACTTTCTGCTCTGGAGGGCCCAAAGAGAGTCTTTCTGGGCTTTCTGAATGAATGGACTTAAGACTATCAGAAGTTTTCAATTGCTTTGGTGTGAAGAAGCCAGGGCTCCGTATTGGTTTTCCTCGCTGGCCTAGGCAGAGAGCCTCCATAGTATGTCTGGCAGGAGATAGCAACTTCCCTCACTAAGGGCTTCACATGGCCCAGTCCTCAGCAGCCTGTGTGGCCACAGCTTGTGAACTGGACAGAGAACACCTGCTAGAATTTGGGCAGAAGTAGCAAGGGCTAGCGGTAACCAGTTTCCATCTTCCATGTGTGTATGTGTGTGTGTTTTCAGGGAGATAAGGGTATTTAAAGTTTTTTGCAGGTAATCCTTTTTAAGTGCACAGTGGTATATGAATGGGGTAGATTTAAAAAGCAAACAAAGAAAACACTCAAAACTTCCTCTGTTATTTTTCTAGGGTTGAGCTCCATAAAATGAAAATACTCCGGCCAAAGCCCGAAGTAGGTAAATACACAATGATCTTCCACACGCGAGACAGAGGCAACGAGGTGAATGTGGAACGGTAAGTCCTAGATTCACACGCCTGGTGCCCTGCCTACCTAGGCTTCGGTTGGTGAGGACTGTGCTGAATTCAATCAGATAAGCTGGTTCATCTTGTTAAAAGCTTCTTTTTAAGAAAGTTTTCAAACAGAAACAGAAGTCGGGAGAATGGTGCATGGAGCCTTCCGTTCAGCAATTGTGAACTCATGCCCTCTCTTCTTTCCCCCACCTCTTTCTCTTCTCCCATTGGATAATTTGGAATAAGTCACAGATGTCATAGCATCTCATATGTAAATATTTCAGTATGCATCTTTAAAATATAAGAAGCTGTATAAAAAGAGCCACAATACCATTATCTACCTAAAATAAAATTAACAATACTTCCTTAATATCACTTATCCTCCCTTAAGGAAGTAACAACACTTCCTTAATGTCTAAACAGTTTTCAGATTTCCCTGATTACCTCATAGATGCTTTAAAAAAGTTGGTTTGTTCAATCTGGTATGTAGAAAACATCTACATTGCATTTGGATGCTCTCTTATTCTAGAGGTTCCCTGTCCCCTTTTTCTTTTTCTTTATTTTTTTGACACAGGGTCTTACTATGTAGCCCAAGCTGGCCTTAAACTCGAGATCCTCCTGCCTCAGCCTCCTGAGTGGTGGGATTACAGGCATGTGCCATCACACTCAGCGCCCCCCCCCTTTTTCCTTCCAATTTTGACCATACCAGGCAGTTTTTCCAAAAGAATTTCTTGTACCATGTATTGTGCCAGTTGCATCTTGGTAATTTAACTTAAGTGATATAACTTGATACATTCCTATGACCTCTGTATTATAAACTGGGACTTAGATCTCTAGATTTCTGGAAGCTTGAATCAATTCTGGATACTATTTTTGGGCAAGAACACAAGCTTTAAGAGCTTCTTGCTCTGTGCTCTAGGGAGGATGTCCTAGCCTCTACTTGTCCTTTCCTGTCTAGGACTTGACTCTTTACCAAGGAATCCTGGCAGATAAGCCAGTTCTTTTTGTGGCTGACTAAAGAATTTGTATTTCTTTGTTCAGATTTTCTTTTTCTGAATTTTAAAGCAGTATTGAAGGGCTTTTATCCCTTTTGTTAGGGTCTACATTTTAATACAATATTAAAAAGCTTTTAGCCCTTTTGTTATAGGCCACCATTCCAACAAAATAGCTACTTTCTATGTCTTCCAGTCTTTTTTCTCCTTAAGTTAAAAAATTAATCATTGAATAGTTATAAACGAATCCTTATATATTATATGAAAACATCAAGATTCTTGATACCCTCACTCCCACTCCAGCTAACACTTTCCTGAATTTTTTTTTTTTTTTTGGTTGGCAAAATTATGTCTGTTTTTTTTTTTTTTTTTTCATATTTCGTTTTCTTTTTTTTTTTTTTTTTTTTTTTTTTGGTGGTACTGGGGTTTGAAACCAGGGCCTCATGCTTGTGTGCTTTGTAAGTGCTGGACCGCTGAGCTGCACCCCAAGTCCATTTTTTTTCTTTTTACTTTTCGAGACAAGGTTTCGCTAAACTATGCAGGCTGCCTTTGTTCTCGACTTGCCATCCTCCTGCCTCTGCCTCCTGAGCTGCTGGGATTACAGGCCTGTGCCACTGCACCCAGTTATTTTACATATTTCTTTACATTTTTGTCAGTAAGTGTATTTTATAGAATTTTAAAAAATTTTAAGTGTATTGGTAATTTTTAATGTATAACTTAAGGGTCCTCATTGCCTGCAGCCATAGCCCTGTGGCATCCGATCCTGTCAGATCTCGGAAGCTAAGCAGGGTCAGGCCTGGTTAGTACCTGGATGGGAGACCACCTGGGAACACCAGAAGCTGTAGGCTTGGGAGAAGGACCTGGCAACCCCCTCCCAAAAATCAATCTGCCATTGAAAACCCTATG